>JAKJMR010013122.1:0-20655 GCA_024449315.1 Daboia siamensis | reverse complement strand
GAGAGAGAGAGAGAGAGAGAGAGAGAGAGAGAGAGAGAGAGAGAGAGAAAGATCAGAAAGTATGGGGGTCAGCTACCTTTGAGAAAAACTCATTCCAAGAGAGCCAGTCACTGTATGTCACTGTAAGAGAGCACCCAGTACAGGGCCTTCAAAAATTACCTTCAAATGGCACCAGAAAATAATGTGTTTGAGATACCCAAACTTTTGAATTGGGACTGTAATTTGGGAACTAGTAAAGTTAGGATAAAAACTGTATTGGAATAAAAGGCTCCTAACAACCTGCTCTAATTACTCCCATTGCTATAGTATTTGATAGTAACTGAAGTTTCTGGGCCATTTTCAAGGGCAGACCATATCTTAAAACTTTTTTAATTTACAGGATTCTTGTCACACTGATAAATCACATGAGTTATTAATCTACTTGTTAAAACCACAAGCTGTCTTAAGCAGAATTTTGCTATTTAATCATGTAAACTGTTTTTGATATTTCTGTGGAAGCCTATCTGATAGCAAGATAATCAGGCTTATAAATAATGTATCTTTACAATATGTCCTCTTAACATTTTTACTGAGATTTTGTTTTCAGAGCCTAGTTTATTTTGCCAAAAGTCCTCATTTAATACTGTCATTGAATTAGTATGCCTAAGAGGAAAGAATGATGCTCCTTGAGCTCACTCTGGGAAGCACAATGAGGGCAGAGGAAAAACAAATCAGCATGTGTATCAATATCAAGATTCAAATAAGCATAAATATAAAGCATAAAACATAAATATAAAATTCTGAACTGTGGACAAGTTCATTATGCATACATGCCAGTTTGGTGCTCAGTCAATGATCAACCCACTCCCCTACTACCACAGAAAAAACTGTCAACTATAATGTCCATGTTTAATCAGCATTAAAATAAAAATAAAATACAATGAGTACCTTCTACATGTAGGTATAGGTCACCTCTGATGCCCACACTAGTTCCCATTCTTGGCTTTCATACCAATACTTCATCTGCACCTTAAGTTAGAGAGATCCATATATTATTTTGAAGCAAGAAGAAGTCAGGTATGTTTTAGTACATCTTTTTATATAATACATGTCATTAAAGTTTAAGAATAAAAGGATAAAAAAATTAATACAAACTAAGAAAAAGGTAAAAAGAAAAGATTAAAACTGCAAGGAAAAATTTTATTTATATATTATTTTCCCCTTCAAGGGAATTAGAAATAATTTCAATAATTTATCTGCTTCTCTTACACTTCTGCACAAGATGTCTTCTTTCCATATCTCATCTCTTATCTATAAACAAATTATGACACTTTGTCATTTAGTTCTAATCAACAAAAATCCCTTCTCAGAAATAACAGCATATATATTTTGACTATAATCAAATAGATCAGTTACATATTCTTTTCTTTACTTTTAGCACAGTAACTTACAATGAAAAAATTACAATGAAAAATCTCTTTTTCCCATATCTTATCTCTTATTTATAAACAAAGGTCTCTTATTTATAAAATGAAGGTTAAAGCCTTATTATTCAGACCTAGTTAAAAAAAATCCATTAAGAGCTACCAGGAACAATGTATTAAGAATCTTTATCTTTAATCCCTTCAAATCCCACAAGTTGATTTCTTATCATTTTCTCTTTGTCTTGTCTCAGAAACTCCTTGGACAAATTCAACTCCTACCAGAAATAATGTTTATATTTTAGCCTTAATGAAATAAGCCCACTTTGTGATCCTTTCCTTTATTTTTAACACCATAACAGTCTTTTGTCTGAAAATGTAAAAATCAATCCTTCTTTCCATATCTTATGTATAAACAATACTTAAAGCCTTGTCATTTAGACCTGGTGAAGAAATACCCATTAAAAGCTACTAGAAATAAAATCATACCTACTAACTTTGATCACATAAGTCACCTTTACATTTTGTTCTTTTTGCTTTTAAAAATTTTGATGTGTGTTTCAACTGCTGATTTCTTTTTGTCTTTTCTTGGAAAGTCCTTCATGACCATATTACATCTCTTTCGTAACTCCAACATAAGAAAGTTTTCCAAGTCATTCTTCTGATGTATTATTCATGTGTCCCTTTTAATTATTAAGACATCAACCAGTTTCACTTGTATATCCAGTGTTGTATCATTTTTCCATATCATTCTTGTAACATCACTTTTAAATCCTAAATCAAAACCAGTCTGCAACAGTGGTGAATAACCAGTCTGATTCTCACTTGCATTCTATCTCCTCTTTTAAACCCATGTTTACGGAGTGGACAATCTTAAGAGATCTCTGCAAATATCTGCAAATTCTTCCAAAAAAATATTGATTCTATCCTGAATTAGGTGGTCTCTTCTCCTTTAATTAAAATCTTTAATTAAAATCTAGTGCCCAGCCTTCAAAATCTCTTTTCATATTTTTCTCTAATCCACAACATTTTCCCATAATGTTTACCTTTAGATTCAAAATCTTCATATATATATATATATATATGATTTTAATTATAAATAATTTCACAATATTAATTCCAATTCATCTGTCCCTTTAGTCTGTTTATAAGTTTCAGAAATCAATGTTTCAATCAGCCCTCTGCTGTACATTTCAGAAGAAAAATTTAAATTCTTAAACTTACATGAAATTTCTTTCATTGTGGATTGAAGAAAAAAATATCTAGTATGAGGAAACTTCTCATTCTCAAGATTCTTATTAACAAGCAATTTCCTGAAGTAATTAAGAGAATAAGTGGGTGAATCTAATGTATATTTGAGGGTTCCAAACCACAGCTTGGGCAAAGCTGACTGTCCCTTAGCTATGGGAAATTTAAAGCCAGAGACCACTATTTTACAGTCTCCTTGATGGGACCCTCTATACAGAGCATCTCATCCAAAGAATAATTTTGAGGTGCCCAAACATTTGCTGGATCCTTATTCTTCTGTGGTTGTCAGCACCACTGGAAATGGAGCCATCTTTAGTTCACCATTGCTATCGTGGAATTCCAGGCATGTTTTAATACATCTGAACATTTCATAGCCATAGCTGGGAAGACACCGATTGAGTCTGTTTAGTTTTGGTTTAGCATGTTAAACTATTTATTTAACAAACTATAATCAAACAAACCATTACTTGGCATAATAGGCAAATCCAACTAGCATCAAAAAGAAAGGCTGAATAGCATTTTTATGAAAGGCAATTTTCTTGTCTTTCTTTATCAAAAGTATTTAAAAATTATTACAAAATGCCAACTGTATTTTTTAAGCCAGATTCTGTGAAATTTTTGCCATGTTTCAATATAAGACACTGGAGGACAAAGTAAAAAAAAAAAGGCAAAATGCAGAAATGAAAATTATAAGCACATCATCAATTAAATATAGGAAATAAAAGTTTGAAGCAGGAGCTACCAGAAAAGTTAATTCCTTCCACATGTTTATGTTCTCCCCATTTTAGAAATGGTCATTCAGCATTTTCTGTATCATTGTCTCCATTTCAAAAGCAAGAAATGTTGCCTTTGCCCCTTTGCTTTCGATTTTATTTTTCTTCTTCCACAGGCATGTTCTCCTGTCAGAAGTGCACAAAGGACAACATGTCTGCTTTCCATCTGAATGCCTTTCACTTTCTACAAAGGAAAGGGGAAAAACAAGTAAACACCGCATTTAGGAGCACATTGTGCTTCGAGTCCCACCAAATGGATAGTTGTAAATTTCTCCCACTAAAGCTTTTGTATGGCCACAGAATCTGTGGAAGTGGAGGCCTGCCAAGCATTGTTCAGGGTTTTTTTTGTCTGAGTTGCTACCATTTACATCTGCTGGGAACATCTGCTGCCATAAGATGTGTGCAACCATTTCTTTGCAATACTTTTTCCTGGATGTTTCTACCTTTACTCTTTTCAGCTTTGGGTAAGGTGTACACTCTGCCACTTTATTTGCTCTTTAGCGTACCTTATCTCTCTGAGAGCCTCCTTTGCTAATTCTAGTTGAAGCATGTACCTTCACCATCAAGAGTTCTCAAGTGGCTGAATAGTTCCAAATAATACCATGCTATAGAACTAAGAGAAGTAATCTAAAAAAATAACAATATCTGGTAATCCTCAATTTTACATTGTGGCACAAGATTAATAAGACCAGTAAAATTAAATTAGTTAAAATTTCAAGGAAATTAAAATGGCTGATTTAATACTTAGCTAAAGTTTTTAATCTTCTTAAGCAAAGAATTTTAAAGCCAGGCTGACGGTTCAAGACCTTTCTTGTCTCAACTGGGTCTACAAGAAGGGACTTTGAGGAAGATGTCCATATATACTAGAACCACCAGAATCTCTCTTCTCCAATCTCCCTACAACACCATAAAACAAAACAAAAAACATGTCAGTACTTGAGCTCCTCTGACTGTTGAATCAACTGCTCCCTCATAAACTATCATGACAGAAGCATGAATAAGTGGAATCCTAGCTGTCTGAGCACCATTTGATGCGCCCCTTCCAGGTATGACAAATTTTAAATGCTACTGCCTCACATTTACTGGGACTGTGAAGCCATCACTGCAATTCCTGTTATCACATGCACAGATTGCAAGGAATCAGATCCATGGTTGTCAACCCTCCAAAGTGAGATTCTCAACCTACTGGCCAGGTTCTTGTAAACCTTTGGGAGGAGGCCAAAAATCTTGCCACTGCACCATTAATGTAATTCCAGATAATACTCACACATCCCCTAGTATTTTGACTGAGTTAGTCTCAAAGAATTTGTTGATGACAACTTACAGAAAAAATTACCTGTCCTTCTTCTCTGCTGATGCATCCATATATTATATTTTTGTAGTATGTGATTTCAGACTGTTAAACTCAATAACTATGAAAGCTGGAACTTGCAAGAAGAGGACCTTGAGACTAGACATAACCATTTTGTGAAAATGCAACCAGGCTAACATAAAATATGGGCTGCAAGTGGTCTGTTACAACAAAGTATGTGAAAGAAGTACTTAAAGTTTAGAAAATACCTTTTCTCTGATCTGGTTAATTTTATCACCTTCCCTCCATTCTTGAATAAATACCAATGCATGTGTCAAGGTTCCGATAGACAAGACCAAATAAATCAGAACTCTGAGGTTTGAAACCATGAATGCAGCCAATCAATTGGTTGATTTGATTGTGTCACTTCTGCCATTGTGGTGTGTGTGTGTGTGTGTGTGTGTGAATTATGGCATAGATTTTTAATGTTGTAAGCTTCCTAGAGTCATCTATGTGTGAGTTGAGTGGCCATATCAATAAATAAATAGATGAAAAATAGAAACTGACTACAAAAGAATAAGAGATGGACATTCTTACTCTGTATGATAAACTCAGACCATGCACAGCAAGCCCAATATGAGGAATGGATGTCAGACTGCTCCCCCCCAACAGTTAATCTAAAGTACAAGAATCTTCAGTCTCTGATTAAAAGTATTTAATCAAGTTGGTTCTAATTCAAGTTGCTCTCAGGAGAGCTCTTAAGCCCCTTGCCTATCACAGCAAGGAGAAGCAACTGGTTATAAATCACAAGAAACCCCCAAAGTGACAGTCTTCTCCAACAGCATGAACTTCACAGGTGGTAATAGACAATTGGGTCATAAAACAAGGTAAGTGCTTTAAATATCCAGGAATTGTTTTCTAGAAAATAAAGTAGCTCTAGTTAATTTTGCCTCTGAACAAAAGGACTACCACAGCAATTTTAAGATTTCATCACACACAAAGAGAAAAATTTATTTCAGCTGCTATTTTCTGAAAAAACAGTTACATGGCTTTTATGTGGTACGTGGACCATTTTTCCAACGTTAGCTCCTTATATTTTAAAATAAATGCAGTCAGATGTTTAAATTGGTTACTCTGGACACCTAGAACTGAGTCTTGAGGTTGCATTTTTAAGAATAGTAGCTAAACACTGACAGGCAGTAAAATTCACTTGGCTAAACCCTAATTTGATTCTACCTCCAACTGAGCTGCTTCCTCAAATAATATCTGATAGGTATAGATCTACTTAGTAGGAAAACATCACAAGGAAATTGCTATTCTGTGGCCTTTCCCATGAACTTCTGTTGCATTCTTGTACTGAAAAAGCTAAGAAGGTTATTAAGCAGTGGACTTAATAATACAGAAATTCAGAGTGACCTCAGTTATGTTACAAGGATTTATTGGTCCTCAAGAATTCCCCAGAGACATTCTCTCATAGACTATCTATGACTCTTACTTATTCAAAATTTTCCTGGACATTTACCAGAGGCCATTTCAATGCTCTCCCTTCCTCACTTTTAAAGTAAATGTATATAAAACTAGCTTTCAGAACAGGGGAGGTTGTCATAATAGGACGTTCTCTTGTGATGTGATTTTGACTCTGATATTCAGCTCAGATTATCGTAAATTATTGGCAGATATAGAGCCTAATATATATAATCCTATATAGTTGCAAAATTCTACTATTTGGCGATAAGAACTCATTAAAACATTGTGTTATCCTAGTTTTCATGTTCTGGCTTCAACAAAGGAGGTAAATGCCCATGCAACTGGCAAGCAAGATGTGGACACAATGTGGGCACTTGGAGATAAGACATGTAGAGGTAATAGGGGAGAAAATACTGTGGAAGGGGTTTGGTAAGAAAAATGTAGCAAGATGGGAAAATAAGGGGAGGCTAATAAGAAAATGTTGATATGGGTGGTTGAAGCAGTGCATTTGCAGCAAGGCTTGTGAAGGCATCAGGAAAGCTTAGCTGGAGAAACAGGAGCAGAAGGTGGGAAAGGTGGTAGAAACCCAGTGGGAAGCAGAAGAAAGAATGTGCATGTGTGTGTGACAGCTTATTGGAGGCTGGAAAGACATAAGCTGGATCAGCCAATCTGTAATCACAAAACACTCCATGTCTTGAAAAGTGCCGAAGAGCACAGAGACTTGGTCAGGAATTGCCAAGGTTGGAAATGTAACAGGAGTCCAGAGCAAGAATCCACAAAGTACAGAGCCAGATGCCAAAGTGGCTTCCAGTTTGTTTTTTCTTCCTTGTCGAGCATGCACAGCTGAAGCTTTTTTTTTTTTTTGCTCAGCAGCTGCCAATAATGAGGTACTAGGGCTGTTTGCATGATCGTGGTCTTGCTGCTTACTCACAAGGAGGTTATTTTTACAGGTGCAGGATTTATGGGCTGGGAGTGTGCATCTTCCTGCTTCTTAGTACCTGTGTTGGCTAAAGAGTGATAAGTGATGGCGGAGAGAAACCTGAGAGGGTGTCAGCATTTAATTCAGTGGTTGCTGAATTTGCAGGTGCAGTGAGACTTGATCTGCTTGCATCTTGGAGCCTGTGAACCATATACTACATAAATAGTCAAGGTGCACAGGACAATTCTATACCACCCTGTTGCTTTTTAATAGCAACCCTGCAATAACATACAGTGTTGCCGGTTCCAGGCAGCAGTGCTCAATATTCCTAACATGATGATACATGCTGAATACTAGATTTAATGAACACCTAGTTCATTTGCTTTTGTACCTTGATGTAGTTTTTTTTTATTTTTTACTCTTGATGTATTCTTTATGCTTTTCTAATGACTGTACCCAACCTTCCCTATGCCAGTCTATGAACATCGTAAAGGTTTGATTTGAACTATGTGTTATGGCTTAAATTTTAGGTATTATCATGTTCATCATTTTAATTGTTTGTATCTCAGGTTGTATTTTGGTCCAAGACCCTAATAAAGTATACTTGATTTGATTAGAGGGAAGATTGAGGTTATAGTCCAAGAATTCCAGAGAAAGTCCTACTTTCAAATGAGTCTCCTATATACAAACAATTTAGTATAGCAAAACTTTCATTTTCTCCTGGTTTATGAGGCTAGAAGCTTCTTCTTTGACAAAGGAGAAGCATTCCACATCTATTTACTATACTGATAATTATTATTCCTCTCAATATACAATGAACAAAGTAGTTTCATAAAGAATTCAAGCTGTCCATTACCAAAGAGCAGAAGAATGAGACTCAGGGTTTATATCTTGGACATACATTAAGTGAGGCTTCTTGGTGTTTTGATTAGAAAGACATGAGAATTAGGCCTTAATCATCTTCCCAAGAAAGAAAAGTACTAACGTTGTTTATGATCAGCTTACTTTCCAGCCCATCCTCCCTATCCTGACCTCTACTTCTGTTTCACTATGCAGACAAGTGACCCTGATATGGCCTTGGACCAAATGTGCTGTAATACACAGTTTCTTCCTCCCCTGAGCTTTCCATCCACACAAGTTCTCTTTGGTCAAATGGAACAATGATATTTTTAACATTACCCAGAATTAAGGTTGCCTTTCAGGTCCAGCAGTAGCTATTAGAGAGACAACATACCCAACTTTGTGATTCAAGACTTTGGACTGTCACAAACTCTGTTCATTCTATATGGCTGTCCAAGGATATAGATGCCAAACCTATTAGGACTTTTCTTATTGTGGTCCAGAGCAATCCTGTGGCCTATAATTTGAAATTCCCTGCCCCCTAAAAAAAAATTCACCCCATTATTTCATCTTTTCCTACTGTTCCTGGAGTGACCAGCTAGACAGTCCCTCACTCCTTTTTGTCCCATCATTCCCTTTAGTCCCTGTGGAGGAAAAAAAAGAGGAAAGTTTGAGATGGAGCACACTTTGGCTTCTTGACACTGCTAGAGTAGACAAGAGCTTTTCATCTATTGGAAAGGCTCTTTTGACACTGCTCCTAGGAAGCAATGACTAATGTCATGCATATCACCTTTGCCATCACTTCTGGGCACAATTCTTCAAATTCCCAGGTCCCCCAATCACAGGGGCTGGCTATCCATGACATCCAGACTCCTGAAGGAGGAAAATCTGAAGCACCTAAGCAATATTGTGCTGATTCTACAGCACAGCCTCAGGGATGTTTTTGTTTGTTTGTTCCTTTATTTGCTCACCATATTTGTAACTGCCCTATTTCAAAAGAACTTACGATGATATACATTTAAAGTAACAAGCACAATAATAATTAACAATAGATCAGTATAACAATAAAATAGAGCCATATACATCCAATGTCAAATAGTAGTAGTAGTAGTTATGATGATGATGATGATGATGATGTTGGAAGGGACCTTGGAGGTCATCTTTTCCAACTCCTGCTCAGGCAGAAAACCCTATACCATTTCAGACAAATGGCTGTCCAGTCTCTTCTTAAAAACTTCCAGTGTTGGAGAATTCACAGCTTCTGGAGGCAGGTTGTTCCATTGATTAATTGTTCTAAATGTCAAGAAATTTCTCCTTAGTTCTAGGCTGCTTCTATCTTTGATAGTTTCCATCTGTTGCTTTTTGTCTTGCCTTCAGTTGCTTTGGAGAAGTAATATGAATATACAGACAACATACACACATATACACATAAATACACCTAAATAGACCATTAATGAATGTATGCCAAACCTCAAATGTCTTTCTAAAGGACTCTTTTTTTCAAGCTCTTTCCAAAGCTCAGGAACAAAGGCACCAACAGGATCACCAGTGAAAAGCTGTTCCATGATAAATGTTTTCATCTCTCCTCCCCCCCCCCCTCCCAAAAAAAGACACTTCTCTCTTGCTTTCCCCCTATCTGTCATGGAGAAAGGAACATGCAGCATCTCCCCTTGAATCAAGTCTACAATTTGGTACTGATCA
Source organism: Daboia siamensis (assembly GCA_024449315.1). Taxonomy (NCBI): domain Eukaryota; kingdom Metazoa; phylum Chordata; class Lepidosauria; order Squamata; family Viperidae; genus Daboia; species Daboia siamensis. The sequence continues at coordinate 11,016 of JAKJMR010013122.1, read as the reverse complement.
AGTTCCACCCCTTTTGAAACAAATTGTAGTACAACCCAGATATCAATCCATTTGTAGGTCAATACCAGCATTTTAATTGTACTCAGAAACCTAATGGAGAGCAATACAACATCCTCAATACAAGTATTATATGCAAATAGTGGTTCTGATCCAATACAACATAGGCAGCTGCATTTCCAACAGTAGCTCCCTGGGAGGAATTGCACAGCCAAGTGAACAGTGATGGTTCTTGTGGCTCTCTTTCTGCCCTTGCTTCAGGGACATTAGTTTATGTGGCAAAAGAGTTGGGCTTGGGCTTGTAAATACAGAGTTGGTTACAAGAGGTCAGAGGAGAAAACCTGATAGTTGATGAGGGCAGATAGACTGTAGAGAGTTGATGGTGTTAGGTCTGTGGGAAAGAGAAGCTGAAGACAATGCATTTTCTACTATTGTGGGAAAGAATGCAGAAACACTGTAGCTTCTAAGGAGAAGAGGGAAGTTGAGAACAGGAAAACCAGATTTGAATTGGCTAGAGAGCTGTGCAAGAAAAGGGGTAGAGTGGTTTGAATCAATATATATATTAAGAGAGCTTCTCTGTCAATCAGTGCTGTTCAGTTGTCTTACTTAGCCATTAATCTGCTTGCAGTAAAGATTAGCCATGACTTGATTCCTTGAGAAAGCAGCCACAACTGAATTCCTGAACCAGAAGGTTTGACAATAAAGAACCTGGCTCTTTCCAGGTTAAGAAGAAAATAGTGACTACAGTAGCTGAAAGAGGGGATTACCACATCAGCCTAGGTGGGGATAGCCATGAAGCTCAGGTAATGCAGCAATACAGAATGATGACTCTTTGCCACTGCATTAGACATATACATAAATCCCTAACCACCTCCATTCCTCATCTACACACAAAAATGCACAATTCTAGACACAGAATTGGCACAGCAGATAGCAATATCTAGCCACCCTGACTGATTCTGAAAAACCTAATCATGGTCAGACCCGATTGATTGCTGAATAGGAGAAATCTTCCAGAAAATTCCATGGCCATACTGTATATTAAGGTCAGAAGTAGGCAAATATTCAAAATAAAGCAATGGCAAACTATTTCTATATTTTTACCAGGAAAATAGCATGGATGTGTCCAAATACTGTAGTCCTCAAGGACTTAGTTTCAGTTAAAGTAGGTCTTCCTGGCAAATAGATGGGGAAGAAATGGAGGTAGTGACAGATTTTATTTTCCTGGGCTCCAAGATCACTGCAGATGGGGACTGTGGCCAAGAAATTAAAAGACGCTTGCTCCTCGGGAGGAAAGCCATAGCAAATCTAAACAACACACTAAAAAGCAGAGACATCATCCTGTCAACAAAAGTGCGTATAGTCAACGCTATGGTCTTCCCAGTTGCAATGTATGGCAGTGAAAGCTGGACCATAAAAAAGGCTGAGCGCCAAAGAATTGAGGCCTTTGAACTCTGGTGCTGGAGAAGACTCCTGCAAGTCCCCTGGACTGCAAGGCAATCAAACCGGTCAGTCCTCGAGGAGATCAACCCTGACTGTTCTTTAGAAGGCCAGATCCTGAAGTTGAAACTCAAATACTTTGGCCACCTAATGAGAAGGAAGGACTCACTGGAGAAGAGCCTAATGCTGGGAAAAGACTGAAGGCAATAGAAGAAGGGGACGACAGAGAATGAGGTGGCTGGATGGAGTCACTGAAGCAGTAGGCGTGAGCTTAAATGTACTCCAGAAGATGTTAGAGGACAGGAAAGCCTGGAGGAACGTTGTCTATAGGGTCGCGATGGGTCAAACACGACTTCGCAACTAACAACAACAAAGGTCTTCCTGTTTACATACCAATTATTTCTTCCAGCACTTCAGCAGACATTACATTGCAGCCACAATGAAATCACAAGGTTTTGAGTGGGGAGCTGTATTAATTGCCTATTTTTGTATAACAAAATCTCCATTTTCTAGCTTGCAATTGCGTCTCATAGCTTACTTAGCCTTACACCAGCTTGGTGCCATTCTAGAGGGTGTTGGATTATATCACAGGTCACACCCTCAAAGAGCAAATAAAACTGATAAATTATAAATCTTTTCCTATTGGCAATTTCTTTCTGCATGTCCCTACTTACTGAAGTGGATTAGACAATCCCAAAGAATTCTTTAAATTAAATTAAATTAAATTAAATTAAATTAAATTAAATTAAATTAAATTAAATAAGATGGTTTTGTTGTTCCTGTTTCATGTTTCTTAATACTCAAGATCTGATTTCATGCTTTACAAAAAGGTGTCTTTAAATGCTCAACAAAATCATATATAGAAAATGAGTGTGGAAAATCCCATAATTTTATAACATCATCTGGTTTATAAACATATGAAAATTATTGCTGGCAGTGCTGCCCTCATGCTCAGCAAGCCAGCACTACACAGACTTTGGAATTTCAAGAGTAAGACTCACAGGTTGATCTCTTGTTTCTCAGACATGAAGCTCTGCCTAATGAAAGGGGAGGAGAAGTTTCTTCAGGTCAACCTACCAAGTAAAAAAACTAAGTAGATTTCCCTTCTGCAACTTCTTTCATGCACAATCTATTTAATTCCTAAATTAAAGAAATTGATGGTCAGCCAAATGCTAAAATACTTTACATTGCTTTGTTGTTGAAACAAAAATTACAGCAATACATTTAAACAGTCTTCCTAACAGGTCATTACAATGGCCAAATACTAAAATTACAATTAAGCGCTCACACACACACGCACATATAAAATGCAAACATAAAATGTCTGAAGATCTTGGTAACTTAATGCCAGCCTTTGCAAGACAGTGTATCTTAATGCTACAAAATTAATCTGATTTGAAGTTATTTATTATTAGTAACATAATTAATTCTGTGTTTGTTTAGGAACATATGCAATTGATTCTTTTCACACGCAATATCTTATATATTAATCTGATACATTACTTATGCAGTTGCTCTCTACTCTGCAACTGTTTTCTATTGTTCCTTTTAATTTTTTGTAATCGATCTAAATTAAAATAACCTCAGTTGAGAACTTCTGCATATTTAATGAAGCTTGCCATACACTTTATGAAAGAAAGACTATAGAATGCCAGGGTAAGCCACTATTTTTCCCTAAGAGCTATTCTGGTTGCTGCTCAAGAGCTGGACATTGTTGTATATTCGCATTACAGTACTACATATCCATTTACAGTACTCTGTGTTGTTCCCTTTATCCTCTCTCATTCATTCTCTTTACTTTCAGCACTATTAGCAGAAAGAAAAGAATTGCTGGGAAACACTCAGCAACTACGCTATTTTAAGGCCACCAAGTGCTATGCAAAGTGGTTATTAATTTATGGGAAGAATAGGAAGAAAAGGCTACAGATTGGACCACCATGGGTATGAAGAGGCACTTGCACTTTTACACTGGCAGCAGGCAATCAACTGTTTTGTGTTATTTCTACTTGTCTGCAGTAAAGATTCTGGCCCTGCTGAACAGTTCTGTGAGACTTCTGTTGAGTCCTAACCTAGAAATGTGAGTAGCCATGTAAACTCAGCTCTGCATTTTATTGCTGAGTCCTGGTCAGGATCACGGGTTCTTGCTAAAATTACCTGTAGAAACCAACGATCTATCTGGCAATGCTGTGGCTTTTCCTTTTCTCCAACTCAAAACATGTTAAGATTTGGCTTCTCGTTCTTTTTAAATTGTAATACTTGATTTAGTGACCATTATGTTCCAAGGAAAATTTTCCTTTAAAGCTTTTTGCTTGTGCTTTGTACGATCCAGTTCATAGTATCCATGTACTTTTGGGGCCTTGGAAGAGCATGCTGGGGAATCAAACATTGTTAGCAGTAGCCAAAAAAATACCTGTTTTTTATTTCATTTATATTTTATTATAATTAAATGAAAATAATTAATGGAGATTTCCAAGGCAGTCTTTCTTAAACTATCTTCCCTGAATTATGTTCTCTAACTTGAAGATGTTCCACTGACTCCAAGTTCCAAGAAAATATTCCGATATTTAAAAAAAAAAATCTTATGAATGAAAAGGAAGCGATGGAAGATAGTGCCTCAGACGTCATACTGAAGCGACAAAAAGAAAAAGAACCATCATTAAAAGACTTTTTAAATAAAGTTCACAGAGAACATGTGTTTTAGGAGAAAAAGCATCAAAATTCCTACCTTTTCCTTCAGCGTATCTTAAATTAGTGGAATCAATACCAAATATAATAATAGGCTCAATTTAACTAATTTTATATTTCAGAGATGGCATAATATGTCAACAAATGCAAACTCATATCTTATTAAAATTTATAATAAGTGTGTAATGTAAACGGAGTCTCTGTGCCCTTGCCATAGCCCAAAGACTGATACTACAGCATTGGAAAGATGAATGTATGGCCCAATTTATTCAATAGGCTGTCAGACCCGATTACATTTGCCACTTGTGAGCAGGATGCCTATAGATGTAGACTTTGTATGGACAAATAAGATAAAGTATGGGAGTTATTTATACAAAATACAGTAGGTTAAAATATGTTATATAAGTGTAGTAGAAATAAAAATGTACTGGATAATAAAATAAAATAATTAAATAAGTATATATAAACTTGTAACTATTTACATCTGTAATGTTGCATTATACCCATTTCTTTTTTGTTGCATTTTTTCATTCTTAAAACCACACTTTCTTTGTGTGTTTTTATTTTCTCTGACAATGCATCTATTTTTATCTTTGTGTTTTTCCAACACTAAATAAAAATATAATAAGTATATTAAATCTAATGGCAAAGAAAGAATGCTACATGTTTTCAGTATTTCTTTTATAAAATGAACTGTCACAGGTGTATCACATTTATGGTTTGGTGCCACAGTTTTGAAAAATGTAACAAATCCTGCTCTAGGAACTATATATGCAACTTTCGGGATTCTCCAACGGTACAGCTTTGTTCTAGGACAACCTTGGCTCTTTTATGACTCATGGACTTCAACTCCCAGAATTCCTGAGCCAGCTGGGAGTTGTAGTCCATGAGTCATAAAAGAGCCAAGGTTGCCTACCCCTGTTCTAGGAGGATAAATGTCCTGTGAGGCTTCTCTGGGACTTTTTCATCATATCTATATAGTCTATCCTTACAGCTGTTCCAAGCCTAAATAAAATAATGTTTTCAGAAGATTTATTGTCTTTTTTATGCACTGGCCATAACTTTTCTTTGCTGATTATTGTCAACAGAACACCATGTATTTTGACAACAGCTTTCCAAATCAAACCAAAAGCTCTAAGCATTTAACATACTGATGCCTTCATAGCCTCAGATGAACAGAATCAATATTTAGAGTGAATCAGAAGGTAAATGTATTAAACAATGTTTGTCAACAAATTTACTAATAGCAATAACACTTATATACCACTTCTAAGTGGTTTACAGAGTCAGCATATAGTCCCCAATAATGTGGGTCCTCATTTTACCAACCTCAGAAGAATGGAAGGCTGAGTCAACCTTAAGCCAGTGAGATTAAACTGCCAAACTATTGACAATCGGCAGTCAGCAGAAGTAGCCTTCAGTGCAGTATTCTAACCACTGTGGCACCGCCATAATCATGCAGATGAGTGTTTAGGAATTTGAGAGACTAAGAAGGACATTCAAATATAATTCATTTTTTCCAAATACATACTTAAATCCTCCAGCTATGGGTTTCACAAAGATTAAGTTCACAAGTGTTTCAGCTTCTTGCTAATGGCTACTGTACAAAGCTTTCATCTTGAATGATTCGCAGTACTTATATGTTTCGTAGTAATTTATCCTTACTTTATTGTGTAGCTTAGATGAATGGTTCCCAAGATGAACTGCCCCAGAGTCCAAGTTCAACACAATTACCATCTTCAACCGTTCATCTCCCATGTCCCAGACACACAATATCTTTCCATTTTATCCTTATAATACCAATGCTACCATTACCTAAGTCCAAATGTGTTCCCTGCTGTAATGGAAGAAATAGAAGCCTAATAGCTTCTTGATATACTGTTTAGAAGTGATACGTGGCTGATATACAAATAACAACAGATACATCTCAACCAGCTTATGGAAATCAACCCATAAGAAAAAGCAACATATGTATGATAGTGTAGAATGTCTTATGAAGATAGAATTAAAGCGAGAAATGGTGCAGAAGAACTCAGGAAGATAGTCAGAGGGCAGCCACTCTCAGCCCTTGAATCAGTCATTACATTTAGTTTCATGGATGAGTCTGACTTTTGAGATTGGTGAGAGCTCATGAGACTATTATGAACAGCTGCTATGCTATTTCTCCAAAAGACAAGATCTTTTAAGACACTCAATGGACTGGCACCACTGTGCATGAAAGGTTGTTCTTGTCTTTTAAAAAGTTTCCCCTGCACCTTGAAATGATACAGGCATTAATGAGGGATGCTGAACAAACCATCATTATCTAATTTTTTCCCACCATCGTTAAAGCTTTATAAACATCATTGACTTTGAATCTTTAAGTCATATCAAATTCCCAAAAAAATGGAATTCTACTTCTCTCCAATTTTATTTTTTTTCCCCACCATAACCAATTTTCTGTCAAAAAGGCTTCCCTACCACCACCACTTTTGGGTTGCACCAGGAAAAATCCATCTCATCTAAACCTTAGCCATCTGCTCTAATCTTTGCCCACTCCTGCAGTTTATAGAAATCTTATAACAATGCTCAAGTCTTCCAGCATTATTTTTTCTTTGAACTTTAGGAGAACATTAAATATCTCATTAAAGAAGAAACTCTGTTTCTAATGAGGGTTAAAAAATTGCAGTGTATCTTTTCAATGCAGTCCTAAACCTTAAACTGCCCTCAATATAATGATCAGATCCTAACATTTAATATAATCTTGTTTAAAAGTAACAGCAAATTAGTATAAAATCTTTGTTTTGGACTAGTTACTCAAGTAATGTTGCTAAAATAACATACAGCTAATCTAATTTTAACAATGGAACATATCAAGGATGATATTCTTGTAACGAATTCAAAGGTTATGATTTTCTAATATTTATGATAAAGCAAATGTTAATACAAATTTTAGTAGATGAAATGCCTTAGGAATAACATGTAATATAGATTGAAAACCTAGATTAAGAAGATGGCCTAAGAAATGTGAAGGGTCCAAAAAAATGAGCAAAAACTACTGAAATCAAATGATCCCTGATTACTGTTGGAAAAGACTTTGGGGTACCATTTAACTTTTGAAAAGGACAAGCTAACTTCTATTTAAGCAGACGGACTGGGCCTATCTAGATGGAACTTTTGTAGAATTGTCTTTGTGTGTGTGTGTGTGTGTGTGATCGTTATACTGAATACTAAAGACCTTGATAGTGTGTGTGTATTATGAGATCCAGAAAAAAAAAATAGATGTCCCTTATATGAAAAATGTAGGAATTCTCCCAGAGATGTTCCTAGCATTCTGTATCTTTTCTCTCGTGTCTTTTTAAATGCAACATTATTCTGCATTTGGTGTCACTGAATTAATCATGCAATTTTGTGAATTCACTTTGGGAATGTGGCACTTTTAATATATTACTGATCTAATATTAGATGTCACATATCCTTTTACAGTGGACTACAATAGAATTCAGTTGTGCTAGTTGTAAGGAAACCAACATCATTGCCTAGAATCAAGTATTTGAGATGGGCAGCCATATAGAACTGATTATGAATAATCAATTAATAAATAAACAGGTAGTTAGTTAGCTATTGTAATGCATCTTTCCATTTCACAGCAAAAATTATTAATGCAGCAATATAAGACTTATAACAAATTGTATTTATACATTTTTATTCCACATAACCAACCAGTTCTGGTTGGTTCCTCCATCCTTTTGATTCGTTATCAATGTAATGCAAATAAACCACTTTCATATTGTCTTCATGCTTATTTGTTTCTAACGCATTCTGTAGTAAATACCCTTTTAGTATAGTAAATATACTTTTACAACCAAAGGCAAACATCAATACCACAAGCTCCTTTGTGGCTCTTTATAGTCTTACATTTATTTCAACCGCTTATATAAAATAGTGCATAAATGCCAGCACTTCCCAAATCCAGACATTACCAAACTTAAATAAAGCTTCATTTCTCCACTTTCTTATTTCATTGTGAAGATATAATTATTCTCAAATATGGTATACAAAATGGAGATAAAATCCACCGTGTTTGTTAAAGAAAAGGGGGAATAAATATGACATCTTTTGTGTGATTGGGTTCTGTGAAAGATTTATATTACCTCATTTGAGAAGAGGTGAGTTGAATAATTCACTATGCCTCTAACAAGCACCATTCTTGGGCCAAGGGCTTTCCACTTGGCTTTGGAAAAAATATGTGGAATTACAACAAATCAATGTCAGTTTCATTAAATCAATTTCAGTTAATATGATTGTATCTCATTTTATTAAAATTCTGTTCTTCCATCATATTAATCACTAGAATCTTCAACAGTTTATAGAGGACTCGGGGATATGGATACCTCAAGTCCATGGTGGTGCCCTCTCTGTTGGCACGTGCACCATCGCCCCAGTCCTAGCCTTCAGCTGGGTTTTATAAAACCTTTTCGTTTTAGGCCTCCGCCAGTGTGTGCAAAAAAAAAAAAAATGGCGATGTCCATTTTGCTCTATGAGTTCACGGTGACCCTCCATTGTATTTCCTCCATTGTATTTTATCAGGAAACATAGATATGGCAGGCTAGAAAAGTAAGTGTCCTCCTAACCATACCCAAGTATTTCAAATTTGTTGGCGATGTCCATTTTGCTCTATGAGTTCATGGTGACCTAACCCTAACCCTAAGTGGAATTTTCCTCCAATGGGATTTTACCATGTATTTTACCAGGAAACATAGATAATCCCAAGTCCATGGTGGCGAACCTATGGGACGCGTGCCATCGCCCCAGTCCTAGGGCACGCCACCTGGCATGGGTCGCAGTTTGGGTGCTCGGTCTCTAAAAGGTTCACCATCATTGCCTCAAGTCATACAATCCTGCTTTAGGACACTGAGCTTGTCGATCAGAAGGTCGGCAGTTTGGTGGGTCAAATCCTGAGTGCTGCATAGCAGAGTGAGCGCCTGTTACCTGTCCCAGCTTCTGCCAACCTAGCAGTTCGAAAGCACGTAAAAATGCAAGTAGAAAAATAGGGACCACTACTGTGGGAAGGTAACAGGGTTCCGTGCGCCTTTGGTGTCTAGTCATGCCGGCCACATGACCACAGAGACGTCCTCGGACAAGCACTGGCTCTTCGGCTTTGAAACAGAGATGAGCACTGGCCCCTAGAGTTGGAAACGACTAGCACGCATGTGCGGGGGAACCTTTACCTTTACCTTTTAAAGCTGAATAGGAAACCTACCAGTTGCCTATGCACTAATAGAAAGGATTTATTTTTGACATTGTTATTGTATTTTCCTTCAAGCCATTATATAGAGAAAGCAATTCTTAGCCAGAAAGGAAGAGGGAAAGGGGGACGGGGAAGAGGAAGAGGAAAGAGAGGGAACGGGAGTCCAAGCTTTTGTAAGTAGGTAATTAGGTAACTTTTTATTACCCTTTTGGACTGACATAAACTTCCATTCACTTTTTGCCTTTCTTTTCTGCCTGATTGTTATATTGAACTTTCATCCCTATTTTTGCCAAGGAGACTCCCTATATATTGAAATTGTGGTGAGTTTATTCATGAAGAGGATGAGACTTCCCCCTCACTCCATAACCGATGTGCACTTTCCAGAACGTGTTGAAATCAAGTTTGTTATACGATAGAATGCTACAGATGATACCATCTATAAAACCATAATAGGAAAATAACATTTAAAATATTTGGCTCTCTGCAGTGTTGGTAATAAGCATAAAAATTGATTGGCCTCCATAGATCTTTCCTCTAAACCTGGTGCCTGAGAATTTCCAGCATGCCTAGCCAAGATGGCCTTGTGTGGGAAACTTGACAAATGCCATTCATTCTATATGACAGTTTAGAGGGCTTCTGAGTGGCATTACAGAATGCAAAACTATTGGGAAATCTAATTCCAATCTTGTAAAAAAGAGAGAAATCCCCAAATGGGTTTTTCTTTTCTAGCCTTTAGCAGCAAAAATACATTTTTTTTTGTATAAAGTAGTTTACATACCCTTTCACTGCCAGTCGCCTGCATGTAAACTCCCCCACTCCCGAATGATGTGTAATATATTTAGAAAAGTAGCATATATTTTACTCAACAGTTCCTGGTGAAAAATACGGCAATTTACATTCTGAGGTACGTTCTTTAGATCAGGGACTTCATGCTTCTGGGGGATAGAATAACTGCATTTGGAGTTGTGCTTTCTTGCATTTTCCACCATAACTATCAATTGTGAAAATTAGTACTATATTTTGAGTTTGCCTCCCCCTTTTCTTTGTCTCTAAAATTTTCATTGCCAGGTTCAACACATTAAACTTTCAAAAATTTTTGCACCGATATAATTTTCCATTGATGATGTTGGATGACTAAATTTGCCTGTCACCGATTTTAGTTTTCCTCATACTTTAATTTACTATCAGATTCTAGTTCTTCCACCTTTTGTTATTTATTTATTAAAGTTATATAGCTGCTCATCTTGCAAAATGCAGCTCCGGGTGCATTCACTATTCATTTTTTTCATTCTCATAATCCTGCCTTTGTGACATCAGAAGAGTAACTCTTTGTGACATCACAATGAAGAGATTACTGTGATTGATGGGATGAGGCACAGACTTGGGAGACAAAGGGAGAGGAAAATTGTTTCTTATAACATTGTTTTCCTGCTTTAACTTTCATAAAGACATTCCTAAAGCAATGAAAGTATTCTTTCTTTAACTAAACTGAAGGCAATATTACAAGACTTTTTTTGTGTGATAAATGCCAAAAGTAGCCCTACTATTAGTTGGAATGACAGTTGCCTAAGGTGATAATGGCTGAAAAGGCAACAAGCCACTGAAGAAGAAAGATGGATGCCCCACTAGTTTTATTTATGCCAGGGGTCTTCAAACTTGGCCCT
>JAKJMR010013117.1:0-13332 GCA_024449315.1 Daboia siamensis | reverse complement strand
TTGAATCCTTCCAGTTGTTCAAGACTTCAAATCCCAGCATTCCCAGCCAGCACAGCTTTAACTTTCCCTTTTCTTCCTTATTTATGAAATTTATTTGCTGCCCATCTTGTATCCAACAACTCCGGCTGGCTTACCAGTATAAAAATATGAAAGCAAACAAAATGTTTTGGCCCAGCGGAGGAGAAGGAACATTGAGAAGGAACCTCAATTGGTCTGTTTCCAGAGCTGAATAGCTGTGCGAGCTGCCAATCCTGATTTTAGTGTGTAAAAACTGGCTAGAATGAGCTGAAGTAAGGCGACGGGGTGGCTGCGTTCACATGATACACTGACCCGGGTTATATAAACACAGGACTAGCTCTGTTGCCGGCACTTCTCCAGTTGTTTGAGTGACAGGTTTAGAGACTGACAACCGAGTTTTCTCTGTACACATTTCTGCACAGGTAGTCCTTGGCTTACGATGGTTCATTTAGTGACGGTTCAAAGTTTACCAAAAAAAAGTAACTTAGGATCATTTTTCTCTTAACCCCTGAAGTCTAATCAAAGATGTTTAAATTAAGATGAACATTTCAAACAATTTGTTTACCATTGAAAGTATACAGTGGCATTGAAAAAATGACCGTATTTCACACTTACAACGGTTGCAGCAACTCAGAATTAACTCCCCTAGCCACTGACTCGTATTTATGACGGTTGCAGTGTCCCGGGGTCGCGTGATCCCCTTTTGCGACCTCCTAACAATTGAAGTCAACAGGGAATCCAGATTCGCTTAACAACTGCATCACTAATTTAGCCACACATTAACAAATGTGGAAAGAAATGTTGTAAAATGGGGGGAAATTCACTGAAGAAATGTCTCACTTAGCAACAGAAATTTGGGGCTCAAACGTGTACAGGATTTGTGAGCAAATAGTGTGCTTTGCCACAAGTTGTTTTCCTTCCAATCCTTCAGACGCCGAACGACGAAGTTAAATCCGCTCCTCTCGTCCCACCGGTTTTTATTAATTTTTTAAAATTTATGTACTGCTCATCCCGGTCAGCCTGCAAGCCTCGTTAAAAACAAGGTGCAAAGCATTAAATATTAAAATCAGAGATTATGAAATAAGGTGTTTTTTTTTAATTTTTTTTAAAAAAAAGCCAATTTTAAGATAGAACACACATTTCTCTTCGAATTCAAGGCCAGGAGCTCTGCAGCTGGCAGAGCTGATATGCAAGTTATTTTATAGCCTGTTCAATCTTGCTAGGCAAAACCGCTGCCAGTTTTGCACCAAAACTCTCGATTCTCCCCAAAGATCCTTAAACGGAAGCCGATAAAATTTCTCCAGGGCTGGAAGACTCAGTAAGAAGGGTTTCCCACCCCAGAATTTGGGGTCCCAGATACTTTTTCGAGCAATGTCTCAAATCCAAAACCACAACTGTGCGACAGGGTGGCGCAATTATTTTTTTTCACCCCTTAAAAACAACCTTCCGATTTGGCCTCCACCTGTTTCTGGCTAAATGAGGCACTGGGCATAATTATAGTTGTCGGCCTGGTTAGCTTTCTAACCAGCCAGCTGGAAAAAGTTTATTTCTCAATTTAAAATAAAATACGTATAAATATATGCAGACGGCTTTGCGAGAGCTTCTTGCACATCTGCTGCATAGCAGAGATGGCTCCAGCCCCAAATCGGCGTAAACAAAAGAGGACTGATCCCAGCATGAAAATGTCTTACTGGCTGCATTTATTTTATTAATTGTTTATTTTAAGCGTTTGCCTGCCAGGCTTCCCGCCTAGATTCTCCTATCATCCTCAGATAATGCCGTTGTGCATGATGGGAACGGTGATCAAGGATATTAAGCAGATCCGGAAATCCTGCAGTGCAGATTTACTTCCAGTAAAACTCCCACTAGGCAGAGATTAGGAATACAGGTAGTCCTCGCCTTACGACCGCAATGGAGCCCAAAACGTATGTTGCTAAGCAAGATATTTGTTAAGTGAGTTCTTCCCCCATTGGACAATCTTTCTTGCCGCTGTCCTTAAGTGAGTCGCTCCAGTTGATAACTTAGTAACCTGGTTGCTAACTGAATCTGGCTTCCCCCCTTGACTTTGCTTGTCAGAAGGCAGCAAAAGGGGATTGCACACAACCCCGGGGCACGGCAACCCCGTCATAAATAGGAGTCTCTTGCCAAGCACCTGAATTTTGGATCACGTGACCACAGGGGGGCTGCAAGTGGCGTTAAGTGGGGGAAAAATGGTCGTAAGTCACTTTGTTCAGTGCTGTTGTGGTTTCAATTAATGAATCGTCGTAAGTTGAGGACTAGGGAGTATTTCCATTCGTTTTGTAGTGCGGTAGTCCTCAACGTACGACCACAATGGAGTCCAAAATTTCTCTTGCGACGTAAGACATCTGTGAAAGGAGCTCGGCCCCATTTGAAGGCCTTCCTCGCCACAGTTGCTTCCCCCTTGACTTCGAACCGTCACTAAGTGAACTCGAGAACTGCCTGTAGTGCCTCTTTAAGGAAGCTTCTCCACTTGTTCTTTTTTTTCCATGACTCAAGACCAAACTAATTTCTTTTCAGCTTCAAAATTGCCAGGTTTTATTATTATTCTTTTGTTTGTTTCTTCGTTTCTCATAGCGATGCCTGCAGAACTTCTGGACAGGTGCTTCTCTAATCCTCCCCACGGAGGTTATTCTGGTTTTTTTTTTTTTAGGTCTTAATTAAGTCTTTATTAAAAGGTTGCCGAATATTAATACAGCTTTTTATAGCTGCAAATCTGGTTTGGGGAAAGCCCTGGCAAAGCAGGAAAAGCTTAAAAACGGGGTGGAATGAAATATTCAGCGAACATCTGGAAGGAAGGTCAGCCTAGACCTGGGTTTTCCAAATCTTGGCAGTTGGAGATGGGTGGAGCTCAACTCCCAGAATTCCCCAGGCAGCTACAGCTAGGGGGGGAATTCTGGGAGTTGAAGTCCACCCATCTTCAAGCAGCTATGGTTGAAACAAAAATGTTGGTATAGACCAGGGGTCTTCAAGCTTGGCCCTTTTATGACTTGTGGACTTCAACTGTGCCTGGCGGAGGAATTCTGGGAGTTGAAGTCCACAAGTCATAAAAGGGCCAAGTTTGAAGACCCTTGGCGTAGACTGTTATTAACCTACCTGTAGTCCTCGGCTTAACGACCACAATTGAGCCCGACATCTCTGTTGTTAAGCAAGACATTTGGCAAGTGACTTTTGTCCCGTTTTATGACCTTTCTCTCCCCCACCCCGTTGTTAAGTGAACTATTGCAGTTGTTAAATTAGTAACACAATTGTGACGGGAATCTGGCTTCCCCATGGACTTTGCTTGTCAAAAAGTCACCCAAAAAGGGGATCCCCTGATCTGCTGGGGACACTGCAAGCTATTATAAATAGGAATCTGTTGCCAAGCATAGGGATTTTGGTCACGTGATCCTGTAGATGACACAACGGTTGCTAAGTGCGGGGAAAAAGTCCCTTTTTTAAAAAAAATGCTCTTGTAACTTCGCAAGTCCCCTTTTTTCAGGCCCGTTGCAACTTTGGTCACTAAATGAACTGTTGTAAATTGAGGAGTAGCTGTATTCAGGTTGACACAGGGAAGATTTGATTATTTTGGAGAGAAACTGCAAAGCAAAACAGGAGTGGCATGCGAGCATCCTAAATTTAGGGCCTCTTCATCAAGCAGGCTGATGCCGGGAGCGAATTGCTTTGCCTTAGCAACCGCTTGTGCACAAAAAGTTGTTTGTCTACGGAAGGTCCCTGTGTGAATTGGACATGTTTGTGTGTGTGTGTGTGTGTGTGTGTGTGTGTGTGTGTGTGTACGCGCGCGTGTGTCGGTAGAACTTTTTCAAAGAGTAGGGATTGCATTCACGATTCCCTCTTTCGATAAAAGGAAGAGGCTCTTTGTGGGGGGGAAATGTAACCATGCTCATGTGCTCAGTGTCGTTGTTCGACGTGGTTGTTAGTGCAAATTGTTAACCTGCAATGCTCAGGAGGATGAACTCTGCCTTCTCAAGGGTTATAATCCATTAGCATTCAGAGTCTGTGGGACACACATTTTCCCACTTCATTAAAAAATTAGGTAACCACAACTTCAGAAGTTGTAGGTGCTTCATCACTGGAGGTTTTTAAGAAGAGACTGGACAATCACATGTCTGGAATGGTAGAGGGTCTCCTGCTAGAGCAGGGGGTTGGACTAGAAGACCTCCAAGGTCCCTTCCAGCCCTGTGATTCTATGACTCTGAGATAAATAAGATGGATGAAGGAACAGCTTGCCTCCAGAAGTTGTGGGTGCTCCATTACTGGAGGTTATTAAGAAGAGACTGGATAGTCACTTTTATGAAATGGTAGTGGTCTCCTACTTGAGCAGGGGGGCTGGACTAGAAGACCTCCAAGGTCCCTTACAACTGTTATCATATTAATGATTTGTGCGCATAGGGATGTGGGGATGAAGTCAATTGAAGGGGCTTTTAGTGACTTGCAATCTCATGAGAATAAGACCTGATGGAGAAGGTTCAGCTGTGGAGGGGGTTGGACTAGAGGACCTCGAAGACCCCTTCCAGCTTCGCTTCTGATTGATTAAACTCTTCCCCCGCAGAATGCAAGCAAGCAAGCAAGCAGTTCTCTGGGTGCATATCTCCTAACCAGGGGTGGGCCACCTTGGCTCTTTTATGATTCGTGGACTTCAACTCCCAGAATTCCTCAGCCAGCACGGCTCAGCTTAGAAACCTCTCCCTTTCCCCTCAGCATGGCTGGCTCAGGAATTCTGGGAGTTGAAGTCCACAAGTCATGAAGGGGCCATAGTTCCCCCACGCTGGCTGAGGAATTCTGGGAGTTGGAGTCTAAGTCATGAAGGGGCCTTAGTTCTCCCATGCTGGCTGAGGAAGTCCTAAAAGGGCCAAGTTGGAAGACCCCTGTTTTAAAGCAATACAAAACAAAGTGTTGAAATTGACTCATGTTTATGAGGGTCGCACTGTCCCAGGTTGTTGTGTTGTGATCCCCTTTTGCGACCTTCTGACAAGAGAAGTCAATGGGAGAAGC
Organism: Daboia siamensis; assembly: GCA_024449315.1. Lineage (NCBI taxonomy): Eukaryota > Metazoa > Chordata > Lepidosauria > Squamata > Viperidae > Daboia > Daboia siamensis. The sequence goes on along the minus strand of JAKJMR010013117.1, from coordinate 8,301 downwards.
CAGTTTCGCTTAACAACTGTGTTGCTAACTTATAGTTGCTGGGATTTGCTTAATACGTGTGGCAAGGAAGGTCCTAAAATGGAGCAAAATCCACTAAAAATAAAAAATGTTTTGCTTAGCAAAAGTTAAAACTTGCTGACTTAACAAGCTGTGGTTAAGTCGAGGAATGACACAAGATTGGAGCGCCATTGGAGCGCCTCCTCATTTTCACGAGGGCCATGGACCTCTTTCTAGCCCTAAATCTTACAAAAATTTATAAAATGTAATCTAGAGTTATAAATAAATAAATAAATGAGTAGAGATTGGGATGAAGCTGCAAATCAGTTATCCAACCCGCGTCACACTTGCCAGGCGTCAAATTTGTATAAATGACAAAGACACTTTTTACCTCAGCGCCACACATATAAAATAGAGGTTGGGTTAAATGTGCCTGGGTGTGGCCACCATTTTGACTTTTCTGACCCCATGAGACCGGGCTTCCCCTTCCTCAGCAAACAAAAAGATTTGGGGGGTGTCCATTCCGACTTCTTTCCAAAGTCGGCCTGGCTGAGAGATTGCATTTTGTTGGCCTCTGGTCCAGGTTCAGACCACCTTTTAGCCATCTTAGGCAAGGATCAAGCCAGTGCATTCACACAACAGGCTAAACTCTCCCTACTCTTTCTTTCCCCCTCCCCCCAGGCTTAGATTATTGTACAAGCCCCAATTTTGGGGTTAGTTTACAAAGCAATGCCTTGTGGGGCCTCCGAAACCTGATGAGGTCAGTAGCCAGGTTGTACGAATGCGACATGGCCTCTCTTGCATCTTTTACGTTCGGCCTCCTGTGTGTGCAACGTGAGGGGAGGTCTTTTTAGAGTCGTTGAGGCCGCTCGGAGATTTATCTGTGTCCTCAAGGGTCCCCTGAGTGGTGCAAATGGGTGTGGAGCCTTCTTGGGACAGCTGAAAGGACTCTGTTGTATCCCAAAGGAATACTGGACTTTCTTGTTCTTTCTTGGAAGAGGTTTTGTTTGTCATCCCAAAAGCTTCTTCAGCTCTGACTGGATGGTGGGGAACGGAAGGATTTGTGCTCCTTGCAGACAGCTGGTCATTTGTTTTTTTCAGAGGGTCATTGAGGCCACCTGGAGAGTTATCTGTGTCTTCAGCATCACCTGAGTGGTGCAAATGGGTGTGGAGCCTTCCTGGAACTGCTGACAGGATTCTGTTGTAGACTGGAGATAGATGATGTCCCTGAGGACACAGACAAACCTCCAGGTGGCCTCACCAACCCTCTAACAGAAGGCAAATGACCAGCTGTCTGCAAGGAGTATAACTCCTCCAGTTCCCCACCATCCAGTCAGAGCTGAAGAAGCTTCTGGGATGAGAAGCGAAACGTCTTCAAAGCAAAAACAAGTCCAGTTGCCTCATGAAAGAGCATCTTTGGGACATTTATTGATAGGCCTTAATCTTGGCGGACCACGCACAATGGAGGATTTGTTCCTGGACACCAACAAAGCTATTCAGACTGGTAGTCCTCGACTTAAAACAGTTCATTTAGTGACCGTTCAAGGTTATGACAGCACTGGAAAAAAGGGAGTTATAACAGTAGGTGGGATTCAACCGGTTAGCACCACTTCGGCAAAACCGATAGCTAATTTTTTCTTGCCCAGGCCCAGAATGGACTTCCGGAAGCGGCATCCACACAGAGCACCGGTTGTTCACGTATTGGAATCCCGCCACTGAGTTATAGTCGTTTTTTTCACTCATGCTCCATCGCAGCATCCCCGTGGTCATGTGATCAGCGTTTGGACGCTGGGCAACTGACTCGTATTTATGACGGTCGCAGTGTCCCGGGATCACACGATCCCCGTTGGCAACCTTCTGACCGTCAAAACATCAATGGGGGAGCTAGGTTCACTTTACAACCGTGTTATCGAATTAACCGAAGCGATTCATTTAAGAATGGTGGCAAGGAAGGTCGCCAAATGGAGCAAAATTCCTTCATAAATATTTTGCTTAGCCAGAGTTTAAATCTGGGGCTCTGTTGGGGTCGTAACCTGAGGGCTATCTGTACTTTCTGGGCCTCTAAAGTGCTCTATAATGCCTCAAGTGTCTTCTAAATGCCTCCTGTGTTTTGATTTGTACCTTTGTTATATAGTTGTTCTAAGTTTTTCCCCCCACTTTATTATGCTAATTTAAATATTACATTCACTCTGTAGTCTAAGACGTTCGCAATGAAGCTTAGCCTGTGGTTAAAACTCACAATAATCTGTTTAAATCAGGACAGTGTAGCTCCGTGCTAAACTGTCCTTTAGGTCGGTAGTTTATAGGCAGTCACTGACGTCTAACCATAATTGGGGAAAAGCTAAAGAAATCGACGGGTGACTCTTGCCTGCTTTTACGACTTTTTTGGCAATGGTTTTTAAGTGAAGCGTGCAATTGCTAAGCGAATCCGGCTTTAGTCTGGGCGAATGAGATCTGTTGTTTCAAGGAGTCCAAGTTCCAATTAATCAAATAGAGCTAGAAGGGGCCTTGGAGGTCATCTAGCCCAACCCCTTGCTCCAGCAGGACACCCTATATTATTTCAGTCCAGTCTCTTCTTAAAAACCTCCAGTGATGAAGCACCTACAAAAACTTCTGGTGGCAAGCTGTTCCACTGGTTAATTGTCCATCCTGTTAGGAAGTTTCTCCTGAATTCCAGGTTGCTTCTCTCCTTGTTGGAAGCTCTTTGTGACTATTTTGATGCTTTTCTTCCAGGTGATTGAAGGGACACCCCACCCCATCCGCAAACATTTCTGGACATCCCCTGCAATTCATCCAGGGCCCCATTGGCGGGACCCCAGAGCCACACAGCCTGTCTCCTGTTGGTACGAAGACTTGAAGCAGAACCAGCCATTTTTGAGTGGGAATGTCTGGGTAGGGTTGGACTGAGTTTTGCGCCCCCAATCTTCCTATCTTACCTAATATATACATAGACGCCATATATATCAATAGATACAAACACACCCAACACAAAAACACACCCGCCCACAACTTCTTCCCCGCAACAAAGGACCATTTCGGGAGACTGAGGAAACCAGCTGCGTATGCCATCCAAATTGCTGTTTGTACATTCGTGTCACGCATAAATGTATTTAAGTTGTAAAAGCTATTTATATATTGTTTATAAAGAGATATTTATAAAAATATTTTATTTATGTAAACTAAATGAAAAGGGGCCGAGCATTGTAACTTTTTTTTTTCCCCCTCTCAACCTGAATCGTCGGAAGAAAAAAAATCACGGACGATTGCGTTTTAATCGGACGCCATCTTTCTTTCCGAAATGGGTGGTTTGAACAAGGCGTTTAGCTACCACGGATAAGAGTAAATGCATTTGTAAAGAAATCGCAGGCTATCTACCAAAGGTTTAAAAGAACCCAAATGCGCCGTTTTTGTCATTTTTATCAGAATTTAAAACCACTTTTCAAAAATGTCCTCATAATTAAACTTGCTAGTCTGGAGGTGATTTTTGGTTTTTTTTTCGTAACGCTACGGCAGCATCGAGTAATTTCTCTGAGAGCTGGTGAATATGGTCCTCTTTGAATGATCTTGGCTCTTCTTTAAAGCTCAAGGGTCCAATCTAAATACAGGTAGTCCCTGTTATTAACAGGGAGCAAACACTAGCCATGATGATGTTACCTGGTTTGGGTGATGAAATGACTGCAAGAAAACCGCCAAGCTCAGAAGAGCACCCCACAGTCCTCCTCCTCCTCCTCTCCGCAAACCCCCCTCCCTTCTAGCACTGATGATGTTCCCTAGTTGGGTCGTGAAACGTCGGCCAGAAAACAATCAAGCTCAAGAGAGCACGAAGGATCCCATAGTCGTCCTCCTCCTCCTCCTTGCTACACATGCCATTCCCTTCTAGCACAGATGTTGTTACCTAACTGGGTCATGAAACGTCTGCAGGAAAGCCACCCAGCTCCGAGAGCACCAAGGACCCCATAGTTCAACCCTGAGCTACAAATATTCTCTTCTTTTGGTACCCGTCCATCCACCCATCTCATATGGCCGACTCAGGCTGCTTGCAATTAAAACAATAAAAACAACCAAAGACACCAAAAAATGACATTAAAAGCAGCTCACAAATGATACAGACTTATCCGTGCTATCAGGGCCTCTGGTTTGATGGCAAAACCAGTTGTTTAGTGCCCTGTGAACAGCCAAGGGGGTGGGGTGGGGCAAAGTCTAAATGAAGAGGGGGTCAAATTATTCTCCAAAGTACCAGAGGGCAGGATGAGAAACAAAAGGTTGGAAACTGACCAAGGAGACAAGTAACCTGGAATTAAGGAGAAACATCCTGGCAGTGAGGACAATTAACCAGTGGAACAGCTTGCCACCAGAAATCGTGGGCGCTCCATCACTGGAGATTTTTAAGAAGAGACTACACAATCACCTGTCTGAAATGGTACAGCTAGATGATCTCCAAGGTCCCTTCCAGCTCTATTCTATTCTCCCTTGTGCCCTTGAGGGAGACACTAGCGGGGAAAGAGCTGGGTCCCATCCAAGTTTTAGTCTGCAAACTAACCCAGAAAGTGGGTTAACGCCGGGGCCAGGTGAAGCGCCTGGTATGTACACGAAAGGTATCCAACCTTGGCAACTTTTTAAGACTGGTGTGGACTTCCCATTGTGTCATCTTTTCTCATACTGAAGATGCTCCGTTCCTTCTCTTTTCCTCCCAGGGTTCTTCGGTTGGTAACTTTTTAAGATAGGGAGACTTCAACTCCCAGAATCCCCTGGGGCAGCATTGAAGTCCTCATACCTTAAAATCGACTAGGGGAATTCTGGGAGTTGAAGTCTGCACAAGTCTGCACACAAGTCTGCACAAGTTGCCACGGTTGAGAAATTCTGCCCCAGGGGATGAGACAAGCAGTAGCTTCAACAACCTGGTTTGACCGCAGATTTCTTGTCTGTGTCCCCTTCTGTTGTTTCTTTGGGGGGGGGGGGAAGGGAGAGATAAAAAGGTGGTGTCCACCATTTCTGCTACTCCAAAGAAGCTCCAGTGCCCTTTTCGTCTTTACTATTGTACAGGCCGCCCTCGACTTAACGACCAAAACGGAGCCCAAAATTTCCCCAACAGTGAAGTGAGTTTTGCCCCGTTCGACACCTTTTCTCGCCACAGTTGTTAGGTGAACCGCTGCAGCTGTGAAGTTAGTCACACGGTTATTACGTGAATTTGCCTCCCCCAGATTCTACTTGTCCGAAGGTCACAAAAGGGGATCCCCTGATCCCTGGGAAACGGCAACCATCATAAATCTACCTGGAGGGAAGTGTGTAGTGGGGTGCCCCAGGGCTCCGTTCTGGGCCCGGTGCTCTTCAACATCTTCATCAACGATTTGGATGAGGGGATAGATGGGGAACTCATCAAATGTGCAGACGACACCAAGCTGGCAGGAATAGCCAACACTCCAGAAGTTACAGGCTTAAGATACAGGAGGATCTGGACAGACTTGAACACTGGGCGCTAGCTAACAAAATGAAATTCAGTGGTGAAAAAAGTAAGGTTCTACATTCAGGCAAGAAAAACCAAATGTACACGTATAGTGGAGGGGGTACCTTGCTCAATAGTAGTGACTGTGAGAGGGATCTTGGAGTCCTAGTGGACAATCACTTCAATATGAGCCAGCTGTGTGCTGCAGCTGCCAAAAAAGCCAACACAGCGCTAGGCTGCATTAACAAGAGGGAGAGAATCAAAAGCAGGTGAAGTGTTAATACCACTTTACAATGCCTTGGTAAGACCACCCTTGGAATATGGCATCTAATTTTGGTCACAACGATGTAAAAAAGATGTTGAGACTCTGGAAAGAGTACAGAGAAGAGCAACAAAGAGGATCAAGGGACTGGAGGCTAAAACATATAAGGAACGGTTGCTGGAATTGGGTATGGCTAGTTTAATGAGGAGAACGACGAGGGGAGACATGATAGCAGCATTCCAGTATCTCAGGGGCTGCCCCAAAGAAGAGGGAGTCAAGCTATTCTCCAAAGCGCCTGAAGGCAAGACAAGTAGCAATGGATGGAAACTTATCAAGGAGAGAAGCAACCTGGAACTAAGGAGAAACTTCCTGACAGTTAGAAGAATTAATCAGTGGAACTCCTTGCCTCCTTAAGTTTGTAAGAAGAGGCTGGACAGACATTTGTCTGAAATGATATAGGCTTTCCTGTCTGTGCAGGGGGTTGGACTAGAAGACCTCCAAGGTCCCAACTTTATTAAGTGAATTGCTGCAGCTGTTAAGTTAGTAACACGGTTGTTACGGGAATCCGGCTCCCCCAATGACTTTGCTTGTCCGAAAGTCGCAAAGTTGCTACTTGTCCTGCCTTCGAGGATCCCGTCACCCCTGGGAAACGGCAACCGTCACAAATACGAGCCAGTGGCCCAGCGACTAAATTTTGATCATATGACCACAAGAATGGCAGAAAGCAGTGAGTGTGAAAAACGGTCACTTTTTTTCCTGTGGCCTTGTAACTTTGCTCACTAAATGAACGGTGACACGAGGCAAGGAAGCAGCTAGGCAGACCAAAGGAAGCTTTGGGATGGGGCGGTGGGCAGGCTAAAGGCCCAAGTGGACCACTTTTCTCCTTTTCTGCCAGAGAAGACGTAAACTCTGTAGCCAGACCAAGAGGTTCGCTTCTTCGCAGGAGGGCAAGGAGGCAACTGGACTTTCTCGTTTTTCTTTGAAGAGGTTTCGCTTCTCATCCCAGAAGCTTCTTCAGCTCTGACTGGGTGGTGGGGGTATGGGAGGATTTATACTCCTTGCAGAGAGCTGGTCATTTGCCTTCTTTCAGAGAATCGTTGAGGCCACCTGGAGGTTTACCTGTGTCCTCAGGGTCACCTGAGTGGTGCAAATGGGTGTGGAGCCTTTTTGGGATTGCGGAAAGGACTGTTTTGTTGACTGGAGATAGGAGGTATCGTATCCCTCCCCCTCTGTTGAGGGAGGGCTGTTCAGTTTTGAGATAGATGACCACCTGTTCTCACTATCAGGAAGTTTCTGCTTAGTTCTAAGTTGCTTCTCTCCTTGATTAGTTTCTCCATCCAAGTGTATAATCATCTATGAGCAATATATATATATAGAGAGAGAGAGAGAAATGGCTAGCTCATACTTCTATAGAAATGTGAAAAGTTGAGGTTTGATAAATATAGAATAGAATTAGAATAGAATAGAATATAGAACAGAATAGAATAGAATAGAACAGAATAGAATATAGAATATAGGAATATAGAATGGAATGGAATGGAATAAAATACAATATAGAATAGAATAGAATAGAATAGAATAGAATAGAATAGAATAGAATATAGAACATAGAACAGAATATAGAATAGAATATACAATATAGAACATAGAACAGAATAGAATAGAATACAATAGAATAGAACAGAACAGAATAGAATATAGGAATATAGAACAGAATAGTATATAGAATAGAACAGAATAGAATATAGAACATAGAATAGAATAGAACAGAACAGAATAGAATATAGAATAGAATATAGAATATAGAACATAGAATAGTATAGAATAGAATATAGAACATAGAACATAGAATAGAATATGGAATAGAATAGAATATAAAATATAGAACATAGAATAGAATATAGAATAGAACATAGAATATAGAACATAGAGTAGAATAGAATATAGAATAGAATATAAAATATAGAACCTAGAATAGAATATAGAATATAGAACATAGAACAGAACAGAACAGAATATAGAATAGAATAGAACAGAACAGAATATAGAATAGAATAGAACAGAATAGAATATAGAATAGAACAGAATAGAATATAGAATAGAATAGAATAGAATAGAATAGAACAGAATAGAATAGAGACTAGACTGGACTGGACTGGAATAGGATAGGACAGGACAGGATAGTTTAGACTAGATTCCCCTTCATGGATTACTGCCTTGCCGTGGCGAAGGGGCTTGCCTAATTCAATGAAGCTATGAGCTATGCCGTGCAGGGCCACCCGAGACGGACAGGTCATAGCAGAGAGTTCTGACTAAACGTGATCCGCTGGAGAAGGAAATGGCAACCCACTCCAGGATCTTTGCCTGGCTCGACATGGTCCCGCTGGGCTGAGGGGGAGAAGGCGAAAAGGCAGCGCTCGCCGGCCCGGACTCCCCTGCGCCCGCCACTGTCCGCCTGAACCAACCAGCCGGGGAGGACCCGCCCGCACCGGCCAATCGCCGCCCGCGGATAGTGACGGGCGTCAGCGGAGACCAATCAGAGGGCGAGGAGTGGCTTAGCGGCGGCGGCGCCCCACCGGTCGCTATGGAAGGGATTCCC
>JAKJMR010013110.1:46900-63429 GCA_024449315.1 Daboia siamensis | reverse complement strand
TAATTTTATTTATATACCGCCCTTCTCCCGAAGGACTCAGGGCGGTGTACAGGGCAAATATAAACATACAAAAATACAAAAGTTAAAAAAGAATTAAACATGCCCAAGTAAAAAAGACAAACGTTAAAAAACACCCATCCCTCATCAGGCCAGGCCGGCTTGTACAAACAAAAACGTCTTCAAGTCGCGACGGAAGGAGCGAAGGTCGGGCGCCATCCGGAGCTCAACCGGCAGCTGATTCCATAGCTCCGGGGCGCCCACAGAGAAGGATCTCCCCCTGGGGGCCACCAATCGACATTCTCTGATCGGTGGCACCCTGAGGAGACCCTCTCTGTGGGAACGCACAGGGCGGAGGGAAGTTGATGCCGGCAGCAGGTGATCCCTAAGGTACTCCGGACCCGTGCCATGAAGGGCCTTAAATACCATTACCAGTACCTTGAATCCCACCCGGAAGACAACTGGCAACCAATGCAGCTCACGGAGCAGAGGTGTTATATGGGAGTATTGGGAGACTCCCAACACAACTCTCGCGGCTGCATTCTGTACCAGTTGAAGCCTCCGAGTGGTCTTCAAGGGCAGCCCCATGTAGAGAGCATTGCAGTAGTCAAGGCGAGAGGTCACGAGCGCATGAGTGACCGTACACAAAGCATCCCGGTCAAGATAGGGCCGCAACTGACGCACCAGGCGAACCTGGGCGAAGGCCCCCCTAGTCACAGCCACCATGTGATCTTCCATAGTAAGCTGTGAATCTAGGAGGACTCCCAAGTTGCGAGCCCTATCTACGGGGGGTAATAGTTCACCCCCCATAGAAAGAGATGGGATATTCTGAATATCCCGGGATGCCGGTATGCACAGCCACTCAGTCTTGTCGGGGTTAAGTTGAAGTCTGTTACTCCCCATCCAGACCCGGACCGCCTCCAGGCAGCGGGACATCATGTCGAGGGCATCACTGGGGTGGTTTGGGGTAGAAAGAAAAAGCTGGGTATCATCAGCATATTGATGATACCCAACTCCAAAACCACGAATGATCTCACCCAGCGGTTTCATATAGATGTTGAACAGGAGAGGCGAGAGGACCGACCCCTGAGGAACTCCATAAACGAGAGACCTCGAGGTCGACCTCTGCCCCCCTGCCAACACCGACTGCGAACGTCCCAAGAGATAGGAGGAGAACCACCGCAACACTGTGCCGCCCACTCCCAATCCCCTGAGACGCCGCAGCAGGATACCATGGTCGATGGTATCGAACGCCGCTGAGAGGTCTAATAGGACTAGGACAGAGGAATATCCCCTGTCTCGAGCCCTCCAGAGATCATTCACCAGAGCGACCAATGCCGTATCCGTGCTGTACCCGGACCTGAAACCCGATTGGTACGGGTCTAGATAATCCGCTTCATCCAGGGCCAGAGGGAGCTGATGTGCCACCACACTCTCAACAACCTTCGCAAGAAAATGAAGGTTGGAGACTGGACGGAAGTTATTCAACACAGCCGGGTCCAAGGCAGGCTTCTTGAGGAGGGGTCTCACCACCACCTCTTTCAAGACGGCGGGGAAACTACCCTCACTCAGAGAAGTGGATATAACCGCCTGGAGCCAGCCTCGTGTCCCTTCCTGAGCCGCATAAACCAGCCAGGAGGGGCACGGATCCAATAAACATGTGGTGGAACTCAGCCTCCCCATGATCCTGTCCACTTCCTCCGGAGTGACAGAGTCAAACTCCTCCCAAACGACAAGATCGCCCATGTCCTGCTCGTCAGACTCTGCCCAGTCAGAGTCCAGACCGGTCCGAATCCGAGCGATTTTATCCGACAGATGCTGGTTAAACTCCTCGGCACGACCCTGCAAGGGATCTTCTCTCACCTCCTGATTAAGGAGGGAGCGGGTCACCCTAAACAAGGCGGCCGGGCGATTATCTGCGGACGCGATAAGGGCAGCGAAGTGATTAGACCTCGCCTCCCTTATCGCAGCGAGATAAGACCTAACATAGGATCTTAGTCGCAATCGGTCGGATTCGGATCGGCTGGATCTCCAACAGCTCTCTAGGCCCCGTCTCCGACGCTTCATCTCCCGAAGCTCCACGGAAAACCATGGAGCTCGATGACATCTGCACCGGGTCAGGGGCCGCAAGGGTACAACTCGGTCCAGAGCCTCAGTGGCTGCCCTTTCCCAGGCTTCCACTAGGACATCCGCCGAGTTGTGAGCAAAGGAGGCAGGTGGGGACCCCAGCGCAGCCTGGAACCTCTCAGGGTCCATTAAGCGTCTGGGGCGGTACCATTTAGTAGGTTCCACACGCCCACGGTGGGGAGTGGCAAAACAGAAGACCAGCCGCAGGAGATGATGATCGGTCCATGACAGGGGTATAACAATTGGAGAACCCCCACCAAGATCATCTAACCACCGTCTAGATAAGAAAATCAGGTCAAGGGTATGGCCTCCCTCATGAGTCGGTCCAGCAATTACTTGCTTCAGGTCCCTGGCCGTCATGGAAGTCATGAACTCCCGAGCTAACTCAGATGATCCTCCCAGAGATGGTAGGTTAAAGTCACCCAAAACTATAAGTTTGGGGAACTCAACCACCAGCCCCGAGAGAATATCGAGAAGCTCAGGCAGGGCCGCTGCTACGTGTCTTGGTGAGATATACACCAGCAGCAAGCCCAACTGCGCACCAGGGCCACATCTCAAAAAGAGAGACTCACACCCGACTATCTGAGGACCGGTGGTCTCCCGCGGACCCAAGGTCTCCCTCATAACAACCGCCACTCCTCCACCCCTACCCTGAGCCCGAGGTCGGTGCAGCACCCGGAAACCTGGCGGGCAAATATCAACCAGAGGAATACCGCCCTCTGGGCCCAACCAAGTTTCCGTAATGCAAGCCAGGTCCGCATGCTCACCCTCGACCAACTCTCGGACAAGAGGAGCCTTGTTAGCAACGGACCTGGCATTCAAATACACCAACCGGAGCTCAGGTGGCTGCACATCCTCGCTCCCGGGACCTTGGGGAAGAGACAGAGGGTCGGAGTGCCTCACCGCTTGCAAACAGCGGAGAGGCCTTCCCAAAAATCGATACGGCCCTCTGCTCATACACCTGCTGCCATTCCCTAGCGTCGTGGGAATAGGTAATCCCACGACCCGCTCTGGAGCCCCTGAGGCAACCGGCAACCGATGGGGTCCAAGAGGACAGGACTTGTGGGCTAGACAAAACTGCACACACAGACATTGCTAATAGGGAAACTAATTTAGAAGAGGCAGAAAAATTAAGGTTCCGGATAGGGTGCAAACCTTGTGGTCCTTGTTACATGGGATTGCAAGGCAGAGACTTGCTCTTCAGGCTTAGGAAATAAAATGCTGCTGAGATTTGTCTTTGGTTGTGCCTACTTGCTAGTCACCCGCTCTTGCAAGAACATATTTTTCAATAAATTGCTTGATGCTTCACTTAATGATTCTGTCAAATTCTTGGAAGCTAAGTATGTTTCTCAAATTAGAATCCATGCAAATAGTAGTTAAAAAAAAACCTGGTATGCCTCAAAGAAATAGAAAGGAGAATGTTTTACTGTGGGATACCAGAACACCTATCCATGGCCTGCCCTAATAAAAAATAATTCCTCTGAGTCAGCTGGAAAGTATTGTATATATGTGGGTCACTTAATAAATAAATGTTTGAATCTTTCCACAGCCTTCAGTTCAGGAACCTTTGCAAGCTGCAAAGTTCCCCACTGCAGGTAATGATCAGAGGTCAAATGGCAAATTGCAGACAAGTACATTTTATGGTCCTTGTTATTCTTTACACCCCTATTTGGTGCAGAAACACAACTCTTTTCTGCTTTTAGATTCAGGCACAATAGCTAATTTCATAAATGAAACTGGAGTGAGTTAGTTTCAGTTGTCACACAGCTATTAGAGAACTCTCTGCTAATTGAAACAATTGATAAGCAATCTCTTTGAGCTGGTCCTATTTGGAATGTACAACTTCTCTGTGGTGGAAAAGAAATAATCATATTGAAACATTGCCATTCTATAGCACAGCTCCCTGACGTGTTCCTATAAGATTGGGTATAAACTCATAATCAGGATATTTACTGGGAACAAGGAATATTTCTTTTCCTTCCCACATCATTGCCTGAACACTCTTACTTATCAGAAAAGTACATAAATTTTGCTAATGTTTTTTAGGACGGATAGGAAACTTTGCTTTCTAATCAATGTAAAAACATGACCCCAGATCCCAGCAAAAAAGCAATATCCTATCTCAGCTAATAAGTTTGTCATTTGAAAATCATTCCTGGATGGCAGTCTGAAGAAAACATATATTTCCAGGTCTTCATCCGTGCCTTTGTAAATCATAGCAATTCCATGAAAGCGGAAGTGATTATATATTCTACACATCATAACGATTAGGAGGCATTACCATTACCTTTCTTTGAAATCTGCTGGAGGCCCACATTTGTATTAAATTGAACTTGAAAGGATCCTTATAACTTGGTCTAAATGATAGAGAGCCATGGATATTTAACATTTTTTTTTACCCCTTTATGTCAAATCTAAATACACAGTAATGCCTGGTGGTTTATCAAAATTCATTAATTAAATATTTTCCAATATTTTAGATAAATATGTAATGGCATATCTAGACGATATGCTGATTTTTTCCAGATGAACTCTCCTGCACAATATACTTATTAGAAATATCCTAGGAGTTATTTGTTAAATTGAAGAAATGTCTATGTGTCTAACTAATTACTTAGGATATCAGATTTCTAAAGAAGGATCGTGTGTGTGTGTGTGTGTGTGTGTGTGTGTGTACATATACATATATACAGACAGACATATATACATAATGAGCTTTGTCAATTTTTATAGATCTAATTTTTTATAGCATGCAAGAATATTTACTTCTGACAAAAGCACACCAATTTAAATTATCTATTTTTAAAAAAGATTTTATTGGTTTTTATTTTTTATTTTTATTTTATTTTAATTGCATTTATATCCCGCCTTCTCCGAAGACTCAGGGCGGCTTACAAACTTAGCAATAGCCTTCATTCTATGTATATGCCTGCTTATTAGGGCTTTCACACACACCCCAAGCGGCATTATTACAAAGTCAGCTTATTGCCCCCAACAATCTGGGTCCTCATTTTACCTACCTCGGAAGGATGGAAGGCTGAGTCAACCTTGAGCCTGGTGGGATGCGAACCTGCACTAATTGCAGGCAGCTGGTGTTACTTAAGGAGGCATTAGCCCACTGCTCCACCAAGGCTCTTATAGGGTTGGGAATAGAGTGGAAGGAAAAGGGTTGGGGTTGGGATCAAAGGGAGGATGGAATCAGGGTTGGGGTTGGGATTTCCCCCAATAAAATTTCCAATATTTGGCAAACAGCATATTGTCTGGATAGGTATGTATACATAACAATATAACATAACAATAATAGGTCTAATGGTTAATAACAATAGTAAATATGGTTAATAATCATAAACAATATTAATTTTTCAATCCATAATCTTTTCCTTGCTAATATATAGTCAAAAATTATATATCACATTCCTTTCTCTTAATTCATTTTTCTAGCCATTGATAAAATCTATTCCAAATTCTATAGTAAACTGAATGTTCTTTCTCTTTAATCTCTAAAGTTAATCTATCCATTTCTGCACAATCTACCATTTTCTTAATTAGTACTTCTTCAGTCGGTAAATTTTCATTTTTCCAATATCGGGCAAATACAATTCTCGCTGCTGTTAATACATGCAATATTAAATATCCAGTCTCCTTTTCAAAGCTAGGTCCTATCATTCCTAACAAAAACAATTCTGTTTTAAATTCTATTTGGTTTTTAGTCATCTTCTCCAATCATAAATGTATCTTAAGCCAAAACCTTTTAGCTTTAGGACATGTCCACCAAATACTCAGTCTTTGATTACATTTCCAACAAACATTTGAATTATTTTTAAGCATTTTCGCTAGTCTCACCGGTGTCATATGCCATCTATAAAACATTTTCATGAGCAAACCATCCTTCAGTACTTGAAAGATCTCTTCATCCCAACTGCCTCTTTCTTAATCTTGCTTACTTCCAAGGGATAATATCTTGCCCTGTATTTGTTTTTTTCAATCTCTCTCTCTCTCCCAACTACTTTAGCAGCTGAATAAAGGTAGCAGAGAAATGGAAGTATACAACCAAATTCTAAATGGTACAGATCCTTTACACAAATGTGCAAATAACAACCACAGTACAGAATGATGCTTTAAATATTATAATTTAGACAATAATCAAAATTATAGCTTTTGAATTGTTAATGATTCCCATAAGAATGTACAATAAATAATGATAGTTGCTATTTTCAAGTTCTTTCTAGGACTTGTTAAAAGATTCTAGTTACCTTTAGAAAGATTTAACTATTAAATGAAGATTTGTAGATGCTTTTTATCAGGTGGAATCCATTCTATGACTGCCTTGGTCCACCTGCCATCAGTTCTTCTTGCTATGTGACCAGCCCATTTCCATTTCAATTTTTTTACTCACTTGATGATATTGTATACTTTTGTTTGTTCTCTAATCCATGTGAAGGACTTTCTATCTTGTCTTGTAATGGCAACCATGTATCTTTCCATGGCTCTTTGCACAACTTGTAACTTTATCAGTTGTGAGGTTAGTGTTCATGTTTCACCACCACATGTTAGAACAAATAGAACATACTGATTGAAAACTTTTCTCTTCAGGCATAGAAGAAAGTTGTTCTTGAAAATTATAGTTAGCTTCCTGAATGCCTGCAAACTACATTTATCACATCATTCAATTTTCTTTTTTGTATCACTTACCATTGAGATGGCCAAGGTATATGTCTACTGCATCCAGTTCTTCTGCAGATATAATTTTTTTCTTTCTTTGGTGAATTTATTAAATATAACCTGGCCCTTTTTCAGGTTTATTTTTAATCCAAATTGTTCTACTTTGTACAGCTCTTGTATCTTTTTAACTCTTCTGAGTCTTGTGAAAAGAGAACAACATCATCCGCAAATCTTAAAGTCATTTAAATAGGCCCCATTGATTTTTATTCCATCTTTTGCCCAGTCTAGACTGCAAAATACTTCTTCAAGGCAGAGTGAGAAAAGGATAGGTGATATTGTATCACCTTGTCATACACCTCATTCTATGTTGATTTCCACTTTAAGATCATTATTATTGTCATTGTTTTTTCATATATTCATTGTAGTAAGTTAAAATAAGCAGTGTCTACATCTTGGTTGAACATTGCTTTAATTATTGCTTGCTGGAAGACTGAGTCAAATGCCTTTTTGTAGTCAATGAAAGCCATGCAAAGAGGCATGGTGTGTCGTTGTGCCTTTCAGTGATTTGCTGAACAACCTGGATGTGATCCATTGTTCTATAACCACTTCTGAACCCTGCCTGTTCCTTTGGCTGTGCATCATTTAATGTTCTCAATATTCTTTTTGCTATTATCCTGGTGAAAACCTTGCAGATGACTGAAAGAAGACTCATTGGGCCTTCTTTAAATCATCTTGGGCCCCTTTCTTCTGTGTAAGAATCACTTCAGCATTTTCCCATGCACTGGGTATCTTTTCTTCTCTGAGGCATCTCAAATATGGTTTTGCTAGTATCTTATGTAAATTGCGATCAGCAGCTTTCATCATTTCAACTGTAGCACAGTCATTTCCTGACAGACAGTCATTTTTCATTGATTTTTATGGCACTTGATACTTCCTCCACTAGGATATCTGGTATTTCCTCTTTCATGGGTATTGTTACTTTTTAATGATTTTGATCTTTGTATAGCTCTGAATAGAATTTTTCAATTATTTCTAAAATTTCCTGTCTTGTTCTACACACAGAGCCATTTTCACATTTTAATGCAAAAATGTCTTTCTTTAGAGACCTAAAACAAAATGGATCGATATATCAGCAAGTACTGTAGATCCAATTGGCAAAAGAAAGCTCAGGACCGTATTGGTTGGAAACATGCAGAAGAGGCCCTCATCCTACAGTGGATAGACAATGGCTCAGAAATGATAATGAATATTAGGGCAGTGCGCAACATAATTCGATAACACTTAATATACTAAATTGTTCTTAGCTATAGAATTTGAAACATGGAAAAAATATTTAGGAATATGAATGGGCAATCAGAGACAGAACAGTATCTTTGGATTCCAGTCTGGGCCTGCTGAAAGTTTAAATTCAGTGACACAGATTCTTCAGCATTAGAGGCAATAGGATTATAAAAAGTGTTAAGAGTTTATTCAGATTTCCTTCTTTGCCTATAGGCAATTTTGCACTGCATCTTTGCTGCTTCTCTCCCAGGCTAGATGGAAGAGGGCATAAAGAGCTTGCAAGCAGTTGAAAGTGGGGCTATTTTTAGCCTGGAATAAAGTGCTGGAGACCACCTGCTCTGAATGGCTTGAGACCTCTGATGGTTTGGAAAACAACAATTTCAAATCAAAGCTGCAAAACATTTGCAATGAAAGGAAGATAACACCATCTATTTTTGTAAAAAGGAAATTGTGAACTGCTCATACTGATGTTGGGCCAAGCAAAAAGTGTGGATCTGTCCTATTATTGTTTGTATCTTCCTGTACAATTGTTAATCTGAAGCATTTTCTTTGCTTTGACTCTGAATTGCATGCATGCATGTGCACAAGTGTGCATGTATGTGTGTGCACGGACAGAGAGAGAGAGAGAGAGAGAGAGACAGAGAACCTCTGCTCCTGGTAGGATATGATATTTGGGGGTGGGGAGTGGAGGATTGTAAAAGAAAATTAAAATATTTTTTTTGAAAATAATTTAGGAAGGTCACTGTTTAAGAATATTTTGGGATGCAAGTAAAGCTTTTCTTAGAGATTATTTTATATATTATGATACTGAACTTAAAAAGAAGAGTCAGGAAAAACAAAAGTTATTTTGGATGAAATAAAGTTTAAAGAAGAGCTAAATTTTCAGAGAAGATAAATATTTTCAACAAATTAAGCTTTTATAATGACAGTTACCTATATTAAAAATAGGAGAAATGGAAATAAAAATGAACAATGTAAAACCAAAAAAAATGAATATGCAAATAAGTTAGGGAAGTAGTTAGCATATAAACCATGAAAAGAAAAAGAAAAGAGCATTATATTGAAATCTTAGAGATACTATATTAATGGACAATGCAGCCACACAAAAATTATTTTATCAATATTATTCTAATTTATATAAAGGAGGTGACATATGTTTAGCAAAAATAAATGATTATGTAAAAAACACAATTTATCAAGGATTACATAAAAACAGAGACAGTTTATGAAAGGATTTATAACAATAAGGAAAGATTCTGGAGCTCTAAAAAGATTGAATCAGGAAAGGTGTGTGAACTAGATAGATTATCAGGTCCTTATTATAAATGTTTTGAGGGTGAATATTTACAACGTTTACAAAACACTATTGTGGAAAGTCAGAGAAGGAAATATTAAAAGCACAGAGTATTATATTTACTCAAAGGATCTTAAAAAGGCAGAAAAGCATGCCCAGTTTTTCTTAATAGCCCCAAGTCTCTCTCCCCCAAGCAGAAACCAGCTCTGTAGAAATGCAGATATCATAATCTTGTCAGAAAGATTGGAGCCAGGAATCTGTGATTAGAAAAACAAAGATCCCTAGAATCAACAATCCCTCACACACACACACACTCCAAAAATCCAACAGTCATCAGCCCCAGCCCCAGGAAAGCATGAACTGTGGTATTTTATCATGCATAGAGGTTTGTTGAAATCATTCATCAGGCTGCAAGAACATTTGAGAATGAAGAACTTCCAGTTCTGAAATCTTTTGGTAGTCAGCTCTTTAGCTCTGTGTGCATAACAATTCAATGCTGACTCTGAGTGAAGAGTCTCAATGATGGCTTTAAGAACCAAGGTTTTAGTCCAATCGTGGTCATGTCGAAAACTATCTATACCATTTTACTGTCTATAATGACTTTCACCAGTTCTTAAAATTCTTAGTAGGAAACTTTTGATGGTCCTTTTCTCCGCGATTTTCAAACTGAAGGAATCAGAGATTGACCATATGTTCTATTGAATTTATTTTTTAGATGTATGTCCCATCAAGCTCAAAATGACATAAATCTCATTCCCACTTCTGATTTTATCTCCTATAATAATCCTGTGAGACTGACATCTAAAGCCATCTAATGAGTTTCCATAGATTTGAGACTGAATCTCTCCAATTTCTCCAATAACTTGCCTTGTCTAAGTAAGACCAGGATAAGTCTATTCTATTTTCAGTTTTGTCCTTAGACAATGATTTCTGATCTATCAGACTTTAGTACACATTTTTACTACATTACAAATACACAAATTTGCTGGATGAGCCCTAGGAGAAAGAAGGGCCTTGATTTACTTTGAAAGTAAAAGATACCTAGAAAAAAAAATCCACTTCCAAAAATATCCTCTTGGCCATTTCATATATATTTTAATCTAACTCAGATTGTCTTCCTACTTCAAACATCATTTTTGGGGAGTGCAAGGAGAAAGGAAATTAGCAAAGGTTGTCCTTTTCATTTTTTAACCCCCCCCCCCCATCCTACTTCTGAGAAATCAAATATCCCTTTTCCTTTCCACTATTTTTCCATGTAATGGTTTTTTAATCTCACCTCTAGCCCATATCCTGAGAGACACAGAAGCCTCACATTCTGTGTGCGATGACATTCAGGTTTGAACATGAAATTTACTGTTAAAAACAGATTTGCTTCCTCTTCTACAGCCCTGATAATTATGAGTTTAATATTGAATATTGGTTGATTTTATATTTGTATGCATATGTCCTAACTCAAATTAATTCATTTTAATTGTGTACACCAGTTACAACATCAGACTCATTTTGCAGCATATTATTCCTCACTGATTATATATCCTCTAAGATTGCTTTAATATTTCATTGGGTGCTTTAAAGTCAAATAATAATATGTACTTCTAATTAAGAAAACTTACATATCTCACTGCTGATTAAATCACTATTTAATATTTTATAAGATGTGCCATACTTCCATAAAGAACAATTCTTCTTGTTCTTCTCTCTCTACTTGCTGTGACAGGCCTTCCTATTCCCAGCCTACGCTCTTGGGTTTTATGTCACATTGCTCAGGGCACAATGGTATATCTGCCATTGGGAAATGTCAGGTAAGTACCTTGTTAACAAACACAATCAACTCCAGGAAAAGAAAAGATTCTGCGAGCCAGATGGTAAATTTGCAAAATTGGAACAGACGATAAATTTTTCATCCCTAGGAATTAGTAAAAATTCTTCAGCTTATATTTTCACAAATACATAAGACTCTGAGCTTAGTCAGCATGTCTGCTGTGAAAAACAAAGCTATATATATATATATATATCTTGGCTAGGCTTTGTTTAAAATAACAGCATGAGAGTTATATAATTTTAAGGCCTGCCAGTTGAAAGTAGTGAACAGCCTGTGGTTTGTAGATCTATTTCTGTGCTCAAATTAATTAGTTTTGAGGGAAGGATGTTTGGTTAAAAAAACCAAAACCAAAAACAAGCCATTGGCTAGATGTATTAAATATTTTTTGATTGAAACCAGTATTTTAGTTTAAAAATCCAGCCTAGATCACTTATAAAAGATACATGACAAAACATAAGCTATCCCTTCAGCTAATATCAACAAATTATTATATGCCATTAACCAACCAAAAATATTTTAAATATAGATTAGATGATTTGTAGTTACTGATCAGTAATTCATGTTTGAATGGCAGATTGAGAAAGTACAAAGGTGGGGTGGGGGACAAATTTCATATATGCATTGTACTTTTCCAAAAACCCCATTGTCCTGCCAGAAAATGTATACAAGATGGCCCAGATGAGGGAAAGTATGTTAGGTTAATGTGTCTACAAAAAGAGACATAGTCAGAGAAATATACAGGAAAAATGTCAATATTTTAAACAGACTGGGTTTGACAATGCTGTCTGATTGATTAAATGAGAAATTTGGTAGAGACTAAAGGCAAATGAGCGAACCATTGACATTTTATCCATCTCAAGCAGTAATATAGTGAGGGGTGCCCTTGAGTTAATGTTGACTCCCCAGGCAAATTCTTGCAGTTTTCTTGGCATGATTTTCAGAAGTAGTTTGCCATTGCTTCCTTCCTAGGGATGAGACAATGAGTGACTAGCCCAAAGTCATCCAGCTGGCTTCATACCTAAGGACGAACTAGAACTCGGAATCTCCCAGTTTCTAGCCTGGTGCCTTAATTTTTATACCAACCTGGCTCTCAGCAGTATCTTACTCATGCTAAAAATGACTAAACATTTCTATTCTGATTATTTCTATAATTGCTTCAGTTTATACAGCATATGAAAAATGCATTCAATTGAGTCTTCTTTTCAAGTATGATATTTTATTTTCTTTAACAGTCACCTTAATAGGGAAATTCTTAACTCTTTTATTTTAATAGCTCATGTCAATGAACTAATATGCACCCAGTTACACGAGTTGCAAGCTACAAATTTAAACCCTATGTTATAATGAATTATAATGAACTAAGGAGAAATAGAAAGAAGTAGCAGTAGAAGGATAAACCCTATGGCCGTGGCATGCAGAGCTCTCTCTGTGGGCATGCGTGCCGTTGCCCCAGTTCTAGACTTTCAGCTGGGTTGTATAAAACCTTTTCACTTTTGGCCTCCACCACCGTGAACAAAAAAAAAAAAAGTTTCAATCAATCAATTTCAACTTTTCATGGAAAAAAAAGATCTCGCAAAGTTGGAATTGAATGATTAAACTTTTTAGTCTCAGCCAGCCTGCCATTACCACAGCAGCCACACCCACCCAATGGGCCATGCCCATCCAGCACCCAATGATACATAAGTGGGTTTTGGATTGCACTTTGTGCATTTGATCTCTAAAAGGTTCGCTATCACTGCCCTATAAAAGAGATAGATGTAAAATGAAAAGAAGCTTGATTCAGGCCCATTTCACCATATGACATACATTTCCAGGGTTAGATCTTTGTTCCATATAAACCTTTAGAGTATAGAAATAGTTTCATGAAATATGTATTTGCAGTATAAATAATAAATATTATTTTGAAGGGGAGTAGATGATTCATAGAGTTTCAAAGTGACCTAAATCTAAAAATAATTTGCTAGTGATAACAAGAAGCGTATTTTTAAAATAGTCAAGAATGCCAGCAAGGACTGTGATGTGGAGGCTATTGTACATCTTGGCACTAATGATCTGTCCCAAAAAGATGTACTCTCTGTGCGGAATGATTTCCAGAGCTTGGGGCAGGAACTTAGCACAATAGGCTGTAGGCTTACTTTTTCAGAGGTTTTACCAGTGTATAAGGAGCAAAATGGAAAAGGCCAGCGTATAGCAGAATTTAATATGTGGCTAAAGGAGTGGTGTAAAGGAGAAGGCTTTGGTTATATTAGTCATGATGTCTGTAGCTGGTCCAATGAAAAAAATGTATAAAAGAGATGGTCTGCATCCATCCAAGAAAGGGACTGAGATGCTTGGCAATGAAATCACAGCTTTTTTGGAGGAACATTTAAACTAAATAATGGGGATAGTAAGTTAATTGATACAGAACATCACTGTCCCCAGCAATCTAAGAAAATAGGGGAAGCCAGGCACCACACAAGTTATGCAGCAAGTAAACACAGGGTCAGTCATAAAGGACTCAAATGTCTATACACTAATGCACAGAGTATGAACAGTAAGCAGGGTGAACTAGAAATTCAGGTAAATGAGGGCAGATATGACATTGTTGCCATTACGGAAACATGGTGGGACGAAACCTTCAAATGGAACACACAGCTAGAGGGATTTAAACTATTTAAAAGAAACAGACTAAACAAAAGAGGAGGAGGAGTTGCTCTCTATATAAGAAATAACTTTATCTCTACAGAAATAGAGCACAACAATGACAAAAACTGTAAACTTGAAAGCATTTGGGTCAATATAAAAGGGGAAAAAAATGACATTGCCATAGGTGTATACTATAGGCCGCCCAACCAAGCAGAGGAAATAGATGAACTTTTTGCTAGTCAGCTAACTAAGGTATGTAAGAAGCACATCACAATAGTAATGGGGGACTTTAATTACCCCGATATCAACTGGGAGACAAACTCTGCACCAAGTGGAAGATCAAACAGATTCCTGTCAAACCTAGCAGACAACTTTCTCTCCCAAAAAGTAGAGAAGGGAACTAGGGGATTAGCCATATTGGATTTAATTCTCACAAACAGAGATGAAATGATAGAAGGTGTCGAAGCCACAGGAACCTTGGGGGGAAGTGATCATGCAATATTGGAATTCAACATTCTGGAGGCACAAGCAATAGAACACAGCCAAACTAGAGTCTTGGACTTTAAAAGAGCTAATTTCAATAAACTTAGAGAGACCATGAGAAGAATTCCATGGATGAGAATCCTAAAGGGGAAAACAACTCAAGAAGCTTGGGAAATTTTGAAAAGTGAGATAATAAAGGCCCAGTCTAGTACAATACCAACAAAGAAGAAAAATAACAGCTCTCAAAAGAAACCAGCATGGCTGCATAAAGAACTCTCTGATAAATTGAAAGATAAAAAGGACAAGTATAAGAATTGGAAAGAGGGGCACATAACTAAGTCAGAATATCAGCAAATAGCCCGTGCCTGCAAAGATGAAGTAAGGAAATCTAAGGCTCAAAATGAACTAAGGCTTGCAACCAAAGTCAAAAATAACAAAAAATGCTTCTTTCAACATATAAAAAACAAGAAAAAAGTTAAGGAAATGATTGGTCCATTAGTGGGGGAAAGTGGCAAGAAGGTGACAAGCAATAGGGAGAAAGCAGAACTATTTAATTCATTTTTTGCATCTGTCTTTACACAAAGGGAAAAAACAGTCCAACCTACCCAAACCAGTGCCATCAAAAACAGAATAGAAACGCAAGTTAAGATAGGCAAGAAAATGGTAAGTGAGCACCTGTCCAGCCTAGATGAGTTCAAATCACCAGGACCAGATGGATTACACCCCAAGGTTCTGAAGGACCTGGCAGACGTGATCTCAGAACCACTGAACTATATTTTTCAAAGATCCTGGAGCACTGGGGAACTACCAGAGGACTGGAAGAGAGCTGATGTAGTTCCCATCTTCAAAAAAGGGAAAAAAGTAGATCCAGGAAACTACAGACCTATCAGCCTGACCTCAATACCTGGGAAGATTCTGGAAAAGATAATCAAACAACAAATCAGCGAACATCTTGATGCAAACAAAGTCATCACTAAAAGTCAACACGGGTTTGTCAAAAACAGATCGTGCCAGACAAATCTTATTACATTCTTTGACCAAGTGACAAAACTAGTGGACCAGAGGAATGCTGTAGATATAATTTACTTGGACTTCAGTAAGGCATTTGATAAGGTAGATCACAACCTACTACTTGACAAGATAGAAAAATGTGGGTTAGATAGCATTACCACCAGATGGATTCGTAGCTGGCTGACAGGCCGTACTCAGCGTGTGATCCTCAATGGAACCGCATCTACATGGAAGGAAGTGTGTAGTGGGGTGCCCCAGGGCTCTGTTCTGGGCCCAGTGCTCTTCAATATCTTCATTAATGATTTGGATGAGGAGATAGATGGGGAACTCATCAAATTTGCAGATGACACCAAGCTGGCAGGAATAGCCAATACTCCAGAAGATAGGCTTAAGATACAGAAGGATCTGGACAGACTCGAACACTGGGCACTATCTAACAAAATGAAATTCAATGGTGAAAAAAGTAAGGTTCTACATTTAGGGAGGAAAAATCAAATGCACAGGTATAGTATAGGTGATACCTTGCTCAATAGCAGTAACTGTGAGAGGGATCTCGGAGTCTTAGTAGACAATCACTTCAATATGAGCCAGCAGTGTGCTGCAGCTGCCAAAAAAGCCAACACAGTGCTAGGCTGCATTAACAGAGGGATAGAATCAAGATCAAGTGAAGTACTAATACCACTTTACAATGCTTTGGTAAGGCCACACCTGGAATACTGCATCCAGTTTTGGTCACCACGATGTAAAAAAGATGTCGAGACTCTAGAAAGGGTACAGAGAAGAGCAACAAAGATGATTAGGGGGCTGGAGGCCAAAACATATAGGGAACGGTTGCTGGAATTGGGTATGTGTAGTTTAACGAAGAGAAGAGTGAGGGGTGACATGATAGCAGTGTTCCAATATCTCAGGGGCTGCCACAAAGAAGAGGGAGTCAAGCTATTCTCCAAAGCACCTGAAAGCAGGACAAGAAGCAACGGATGGAAACTAGTCAAGGAGAGAAGCAACCTAGAACTAAGGAGAAACTTCCTGACAGTTAGAACAATTAACCAGTGGAACAACCTGCCTCCAGAGGTGGTGAATGCTCCAACACTGGAAGCTTTTAAGAAGAGACTGGACAGCCATTTGTCTGAAATGGTATAAGGTTTCCTGCCTGAGCAGGGGGTTGGACTAGATGACCTCCAAGGTCCCTTCCAACTTTATTATTATTATTATTATTATTATTATTAT
>JAKJMR010013110.1:10562-46800 GCA_024449315.1 Daboia siamensis | reverse complement strand
TTAACATTTAGACCATAAACATGAAAGTCCTGTCTGATTATTATTCTATAAGAGAAAATTTCCTGTACTGACTGAGGGGTCAGTTCAATTTTTCCCAGAGGACAAAGTATGCAAATTGGAAATCTTTCCTGTTGAGTTAAGTGGTATGTTTTCTTTTCTGGCTTTTTAAAAATGGGCTTAAACACATATTTTAAAATTTTTACTGTAGATTTAAATTATTAATGTTAATTGTTCTGTTAAATTATTTTAACATCTCTCTTGTACAAGTATAGTATAGACATATAATGCCAGTTTCAAAGTAACTTCAGCACTCTTGCAGTTAAACCATGTTCATTATTTAGTTATATAGTTTTGATCCATCACATAAAGATATTGGGGTTAAATTGTGGACTGTTATTACGATATTACTATCTATTTTTTATGTGTTCTGAAATGGATGAGAAAAACTCAGTTTCTGACTTCTGGGAACAGGTGATTAAAATGCAGTTTCCAGTTTTACTTTGGATTAATTTTGAAAGATTCTGCATTAGATACCAGTAATAACCATCTGTTTGTTTTATGTATGTCACAGAAATTCATGTTTAATATATGATAGTTAATAAATACCCATTAAGTTATTTCTATCCAAAACACTTAATTATAGCCAATTCTCCCGCTCCTCTTGGAATCAGTTCCTTCTTTCTTATTAAAATTTCTCAAAAGTTCAACATAAGCCTATAGGTATTAAGTGGCATGTCACATGGAGTAAATGACTTCAGTGCTCTCTCTCTCTCTCTGTGTGTGTGTGTGTGAGAGAGAGAGAGAGAGAGAGAGGGAGGGAGGGAGGGAAGGAGAGGGAGAGGGAGAGAATGATGAGTGAATAGGTGACAAGCAGGAAAAAAAAGATGGAATACAAATTTCTTTAGAAAGCCATAAAAATGTACCATTCCCATACTACCAATAATCTGGGCATGATCTAGCCCAGGGGTGTCAAACTGCCAGCCCGTGGGCCAGATGCGTCATGCCAAAACCACACCCATCCCATTGTTGACAATGGAAAAAAAAGTCGCAATACGTTGCAACACGTCACGTGATGTTGCGAATTTTACACCCCTTATCTAGCCCATGTTAAATATTCTTGAGCCACAAGCAGTATTTGTTAAGAGGATTGTGCACATGGACAAAAGTTTATTATGTGCATAAATCCTGTGATACTCATGTCATTACTATTTGTTTCTAGAGGAATTAAATCAGAAGAGTAGTGACCGATCTGTTTGAAAGACAGACAGATCAGAAATAGTAGAAATTAAAGAGTAGGAAGAACAAAGAAGGGATCAATTTTATAAGTAAATAAAAGAGCTATTGCTAATCTAGTTTATTAGTTTTTACTATAGAATGAAAACTAATTATTAATAAAATGCAAATATGATTATTTACTGACAGATGTCCCTCAATTGCAAGCAGTTCTCAGTTTGAATAAGAACTATAATAATAGATTACAGACTATTCTTGTACCCTACCAATTATTAACTCATAAAATAACTGTCAAGGATGAAACTGGCAGCTACATGCCTCTGTATTTCAACGTGCCTTTGGATTGTACCTTGATTGAGACACAGAAAACTTGCACGTATATATTGATTAAGATGGAATATTTGTTTCACATCTTCTCTGTCTGTATTTGTCACTGCACGTTTTTTTTGTTCGTCAGAAAAGTTCATTTCTAACTGTACATTTCCCTGCTCTCTGCACCTGTTGAGATACCACTTATCTGGTAACCATAGTGAATCTCATATGTTTTGGTGTCAGACTTTTTAGTGCGCATGTCTAGAAAAAGTTTCTCACAGTTATTCCTTATTGTCCTTCATTCTTTGCTGTTACTGTCTGTTACGTTAGGATGTAGTCAGCTAGCTCTCTTTATATAATATATTTAGTTTGTATATTTTTGTAATTAAAAGGTATTTAGTAAGATTATGCGTCGTGTTTTATTTCCTTCCTTCATGCACATCATGCATTCTCTGAAGCACGGTCCTTCGCCCTCTACTAAGGTGATTTTTACCTTAACAGTATTTGCATATATAGGCCTATTTCTGATCCAGTTTGAATATAACCTCTATAGCATACCCACCTAGAATAGCCCCATGGCGAGTAGGGTGGCTAATATGAATAATAATAGGACTTGAACTGCTACATTTTATCAGTCCCCGACTGGGAATCAAATTGAAGATTAAATCTTAAATAATAATATACTCGGATATTACCTTAACAGCTCTTACATCCTTGGTTAGGACTTGAACTGTTAAGTTTTTACCAGTCCCACACTATGAATTTAATTTAAGATAATCATCATCATCATCATCATCATCATCATTATCTTCTGATAGTCCAAATTGCCGACTTTGCAATGACAAAGTTGAAACTGTTTCATATTTAATATGTGAATGCATCAAAATCATGCAAACTGAGTACAAAGCTAGACATGACCGAGTTTCTAAACCAATCCACTGGGCATTGTGTAAAAAATAGGACTTGCCTGTGTCCAAAAAGTTGTGGGAACATAGGGTGGAAAAAGTTGTCGAGAATGAGAGGGTGAAGATCTTGTGGCACTTCCGAATACAGACAGATCACCATTTGGAATACAACACATGAGATATCGCAGACATAGAGAACCGAAGCGTACAGTTGATTGATATTGCTGTACCAGGAGATGCCAGAGTTGAAGAAAAAGAACTGAAAAAAATTATGAAATACCATGACCTGTCCATAGAAACTGTGTGATTATGGATGAAACATGTAACAGTGATACCCATTGTCATCGTAGCACTGGGAACTATGTCCAAAATCCTTGCAAAATACATCAAGAAATTGCAGCTTCCTGCAATAACTTCAGCAAAACTACAAAAAACTGTGCTACTCGGAACTTCTTACATTTTAAGGAGATACCTGGTTGATACCTAGGATGCTGGCAGCAACCTGTGTCAACCATTAGTGCCAGTCAATTTGAATGTTCAGTTGACTGAGGTTCATGTTTAATGAATAAAAATTTTATAACATAATAATAATAGCAACAACAACAACAGTGGTAGTAGTAGTAGTAGTAGTAATCCCTCATTGAGGCACTACCTTGACATGGTTGTGGGGCTTGTGTGCTCTGTGGAAGATGAGAGCAATGCCAGAGGTTCAACCATACTGAACAGGTCATCAGAGGATTCAGACACAAAGTGTCTCTCCCATAAAAAACATATAGTGAGACATAAATTTCAGAAAGCCATACTGACTCAGATGTCACCCAGGTTAACAAGGTCTGCACTAGATGTTGGAGTTCCTGGATATATGGTGAAAAATGGGCTATAGGACTTAGCAACCAGGACCAGCAGCTGTAGAACTACTGGAAGAAAAGGTATTTACCTATCATAAATGCACAGAATAAGGCTGACTGCATTGAAACATGTTCCAAAGAAACAGCTAGCACAAGCATTAAAAGATGCAAATACTGCAATATCAAGTATAAGCACCAGCTCACTGAAAGAAACCAACTAACGTACAGCACATCTGCAGTTATAACTAAATAACTTGGATGCTAAATTAACAAAGAAAAAACAAACAAACAGTGAACCACAAAAATGGAAGATTAAACTGGAAAATAAGATCAGCAAGCTGAGATCAGACACAAGCAAGCTGGACCAGATGAAAGAGAAGAAACTGAAGAACACCAAAAATATCTAATCAAGAAATACCACTTAGAAACAAGAAAGATCAAGGAAACTCTAAAAATAATAAAGCAGCAAATACAAGCTATAGCAAAGAAGATCAGCAGTTATGAAACTTGTATTACAAATTACAGGCAGAACCTCCAATTCCAATCCAATCAGAAACATTTGTACCAATCCATCAATAGAGAAACTGCAGTGAATCAGTCAGTACCTACCAAGGAAGAAACAGTGCAGTTCTGGGTGCAGATATGGGATAATACAACAAGGATGCAGCTTGGTTAAAAGAGGTAAGAATAAAAAAGAAGTTGAAATGAAAGAACTAGTAATTACAGAAGAAATGGTAGAGAAAAAAAGCAAGGATGATCAAATTGGTCAGCTCCAGGTGAAGTTGAACGACATGGTTTTTGGTTGAAACTGGTCTATATCCACTTGTTGCCAAGCAACTTAACAACATACCACAAGAAGATGAAATTGAAGAGTGGCTAACATCTGGGAAAACCTACCTGATAATGAAAGAACAAGAAAAAGGGGCAGCACCAGGCAATGACAGGCCAATTACTTGCTTACCAACAATTTTCAAATTGTAGATGCATAAATTTTATCTCCTACATGGAACATCCTCTGTGGCACTCACTTCTTGTTCCCTTGTTTCTTTTGATTCTCTGTTGCTTTGGCTAGCACTTTTTTTCATGTTATCCCAGTGCTTCTAATTTGGTAGCTGATGCAGTCCAACAGCATCTAATTGAAAATAATCTTTCCATCTGAGCAGGAATAGCGGAGGAACAAAAGATCAATTCCTAATTGACAAAATTATTTTGGAAAACTGCAAGACAATGAAGACAAACCTGAATGTAGCATGGATTGAATAGAAAAAGGCATTTTACTCTCTGCCACATGACTGGATAACCAAGTGCCTAGAAATAAAAGGAGTCAGTAGAAACATCAGAAACTTTGTACAAAGATTGATGGCACAATGAAAGACACAGTTGCAAATCAATGGTGAGAGACTGGGAGAGGTTAATATCAAGGGAAGACTATTTCAAGGAGATTCACTATTACCACTACTATTTATCATTGGACTGTTTCCTCTGTCAACAATACTGAATAACTTAGATTACAGAATAAAATATTTATAAAAAACAATACTGAATAATCCAGGCCACGGCTATCAAATATCGAAAACATCTGCCAGACTAACACCCTTCCTTTACATGGACAATCTGAAGCTGTATAGAAAAACACCATTTGAAATAGAATTGCTGCTCAACACTGTCTGTGTATACTGTATAGCTAATATATTGTAACTCACTATTAAACAAGAAAAAATAGTGAAAAATGAAGGAATCAAGATGCCTCCAAAAAATAACATTAAGAGTCTGGATTACTACAAATACCTGGATATCTTTCAAGCTGACAATATCAAGCACATGAAGTCAAGAAAAAGATTAGAGGTGAATACATCAATGGAGTACAGATCTTAAAACATCTGGGCAATTCCAGTCATTAGATACACAGCTGGAATAGTGGATTGGACTCAAGCAGAACTAAAAGCAATGGATAGGAAGACCAGAAAAATAATGACAATAAATCATGCCCTTTATCTCACAGCACCATTGACAGACTCTATCTACCAAGGCAAACAGGTGGGCATGGAATATTGCAATCACATCAGATGGTTGAAGAAGAAAAAATGGATTTGGAAGAATATCTGAAAGACAATGAAGAAGATGCACTGAAATTAGTACACCAGGAAGACTTACTGACTACTGGAGAGACCAACCTGACCCACAAGAAAGGCCAAATGAAAAACATAATGGAGGCATGGGAATCACTAGATGGCCAGTACATTAAAAAAATAGCAAGAAAAGCAGATAACAACAAGACCTGGCAATGGCTAAGAGCAGGAAAGTTGAAGAAAGAGACCAAGGAACTAATTCTGATTGCACAAGATCAAGCCTTAAGGACAAATGCATACAAAACCAGGACTAAGAAGACAGCAACAGCAATAGGTGCCACCTATGCAATGAAGCTGAAGAAACAGTGGACCACCTGGTAAAATGCTACAAGAAGATCACTCAAACTGACTTCAAACAACGGCAAACAATGGCATGACAAGGTGCATTGGAAGAAATATCATTTGCCTGCAAGCAAAGTCATACAAAATGAAGAGGTTAAATTGCCCTGGGACTTTAGAATTTAACAGATTGTCACTTAGCACTCCGGATTTAACAATTGTCTATAAGAAAGACAAAAAAGTCTGGATAATGGACATGGCCATGTCTGGAGACAGCAGAATAGAAGAGAAAGAACTGGAGAAGATAACAACATACAAAGACCTACAAATAGAAATAGAATGACTGTGGCAAAAGCAATCAAAGGTAGTATCAATTGTAATAGGCACTTTGGGTGCAATCCTAAAACAACTGGAACTCCACTTGGATAACATCAACACTGACAAATTCATCATCAGTCAATTGCAAAAGGCAGCTTTACTCAGAACAGCTTCCATCCTGTGACACCATCAAACATCTAGATCTGCCTATCCCAGGTCCTTGGAAAGGATTCGATAGGTAAACAAAAAAAAACCCAGTTTGAACGTCTGGTTATGCGACAAACCATAAAAATAATTCAGTCTTACTGTGATGATATCTGAGTCACCCTGAAACATCTATATCCTTGGGAAGGACTCAATAAGGAGATAAAAATACCAAATCCAGTCTAAATATCTGGCTGACTGTGTGATGAGCTATAATAATAATGACAATTATTAACAGTTGTTTCAGCATGGTCATTAATTTCTCCAAAAGTACAAGATTTGATACATTATGTGTAAACTTCATTCATAAACTGTTCCCAATAGTTATTGTAAGGGGATAGTTTTGTGTTGTTTCTTATACTGAATGTACTTTTATTGGTCAATGACCAAAATAAAGTTTGATGTGAATTCAGTTGGTTCTTTTTGTATATTATACTTAGCTGGATGAAAAAATAAATAATCCTATTTTTTTACTTCTTTTTATCTTCAATACTTTATGCTTTCTAAATAGTAGAATGTTCATAATTTTAATCATATTACATAAATATTACTGCAATGAAATCTGCATTGAAACAACACAAATTTGAAACATTACAATAAAAGGAAAGAAAAGAAAAAAGATGGGCACAGAAAAATGATGTTTGCTTTAATTTTAAACCTTATTTTTATAAGAGGAAAGTTCTTTGAAGTGTCGAGAGAAGTTACATCATCCTTTGCAGTTTTCACCTTATCCAGACTAGGATAATATAAAGGGCTTAAATTATGGGCAGGTTTTTTTTTTTTAACTGAAGAATCCAAGAAGTTTGATAATTCTTTTTCGGACTAACATGTTTCATTAAAACCTTTCAACAACTACAACTCACCTCATCAGATGCGTGGCATGGCTAAACATAATAAATTTTAAACTAGGTAGCACAGAAAAGGAAAGGAGGGGAAGACAGAATGCAGGTGAGATGTGAAACTGATTACAAGTAACTTATCGATTAATAATTATAATGTGTTGAAACCCCATTGTGTTTATTATGAACCACTGAGATTTTGTTGTCTGTGAGTTTGATGTATGTGAGTTCAGCAGTCTTCCTCAATTGTGCTTGTAAAATTTCTTTATCTGGAATGGTTACTTTGAAATCTATAATGAAGTATTCTGGGAGGTTAAAATGTGTTGCTATTAGTTTGGCCTTGCTTTGTGTCCATTAATCCATTTGTACAAAGTCTGAGGGACGCGGTGGCTCAGTGGGTTAGGACACTGAGCTTGTCGATCTGAAGGTCGACAGTTTGGCGCGTCGAATCCTGAGTGCCGCGTAACAGAGTGAGCACCTGTTACTCGTCCCAGCTTCTGTCAACCTAGCAGTTCGAAAGCACGTAAAAATGCAAGTAGAAAAATAGAGACCACTACGGTGGGAAGGTAACAGTGTTCCGTGCACCTTTGGCGTCTAGTCACGCCGGCCACATGACCACGGAGATGTCCTCGGACAAGCGCTGGCTCTTCGGCTTTGAAACGGAGATGAGCACTGGTCCCTAGAGTCGGAAACGACTAGCACGCATGTGTGAGGGAAACTTTACCTTTACCTTTTACAAAGTCTGACCTGTTTGTCCTACCCAAGATCC
This sequence comes from Daboia siamensis, assembly GCA_024449315.1. Classification (NCBI taxonomy): domain Eukaryota; kingdom Metazoa; phylum Chordata; class Lepidosauria; order Squamata; family Viperidae; genus Daboia; species Daboia siamensis. Next base: position 38,964 of record JAKJMR010013110.1, on the reverse strand, counting down.
AGAGAGACATTGCTGGCAGATGATGGTGTTAGAATTTGTCTCTAATTATATGACGTTATAGTGGCCTATCAAAGTGCTAGTGCTTTAATTATGCAGAGGCAAAGTACATACAGGACATGATTCCTTTGTTGGCATCATTGTCTTGCTTATCTAGCTATTTGTGAAAATATGCTTCAAATCAGGTCATCTGTATGCAAGTATAGGCCTGCCACCCATTGCCTTAGAAAGTGCAATGTTATTGTATGATACAAGTTGCTCTTTACTAATATTATATTTAAGTGGCTTGAGTATAGGTGACAGCCAGTGCTGTTCCTGTTGTTCTATTTTTGTTGTTGGATTTTTAATAGATCGTTTCTGGAAATAAATTTCACTTTATTGATTTGTTTGTTGATCTTTCTGGGTAAATAGTTCAATCTCCTGAATGTCTGCCTAAATTCCATTAGTTGAGAGATTTGTAATGCAGGTCAGAATAAACGTATCTGTAATATAGATCCTGGCTATAGATGATAAATCTAGTGGTGTGTTCAGGTGAAAGCTGGAAATAGACAGGTAGGCAAACTTTATTGCAGTCTTTGATTAGTATGTCTACATATAAATACATGCACGCACACACACATACACTTAATTAATTGTTGTAAGTCAAGGATTACTTGTATTTTCTTCTGTGTGCATAAATGCATTTTCTATCATACTCCAATATCTGAGCTAGGATCTGTTCTAATTTCTTCCATATCGAAAGCATCTGATAATACAGCTGCTATTATGACTGATGATTCTGTTTGGTGATGTTTGTATTCCATCAAACATCTGGCTAAAATATTTCATCAAGGATCTTCCTAAATTAAAGCATTTTTGTCTTCATTTCCAATCTCCATATTTTCACATAGAGGTATACGGAGCCTAATTCACATTTTAAGAGAAACAGACTTAAAATTTATGTTCTAAATCAAGATGAAATCAAAATATATTGTTATTTTAATGCTCTGTTCTGAAGGAGAGTTTATAAGTATGAATGTATGGGAAATGAATGCATTAGAGGAAATGTGTGCTCAAAATCAATGTTCATGTACAGGAAAATGCCTTCTATTAACAAAATGCTTCAATAATGTTTATAACTATATTCAAAAATGCATAGAGGTGAAATGGGCATGAAGATGCATAGTATGTTTTGTATAATCTTTAAAATGCAAATAGTTATATTAGGGAAATAAAACATTGAGGAAGGGCTGGAAAAAATTGAAACAAACATCTATGCAATGTTTTCGTCAATACAAGGATCTCAGAGGCAAACAATCACATAATTATGCATTGTGAAATTTGCTCTGGAGACAATTAAATTCCTGATGCAGGTTCTTGCTTCTTCTGTTTCTGAAAAAATCCTTCATGTCACAGTTATCTTGTAGAAGTCATAAAAACTCAGTAATAGGGCATGGTGTAGAGGTTGATAGATATAGACTGATAGATCACTCATGTCTTGCAGTAGAGCAGCTAAGCACAAACATTTCAATTGTGTTAGAATTAGTGATTAGTCACTTGAACATGAAATGCCCTTTGAGTAGTTCAGTAGGTAACTAGCATTTCAATTATAAGCTACCATTCTGTGTCAGGCTCTGGTGGGTAGATATTGAATTCCTAGCAAAAAAACAAGCCAACTGTGCACAAACCAGGACTCAGGAAATCAACTTTAAAATGTCATATTAAGGTTCTCCAAGAAGTAGGTATAAACAATTCCTAATATATGAGCTTAGAAAAAGGTAACTGGATTTTCTCTATCCTCCCAATCCCCAGAGTATTATCCTTGACCACCATTCACCTAAGCACTTCTCCACTTCCGTTGACTTACAAGTTTCACTTGTAGCACACAGTGCACAAAGGGAACACTTCTTTCTTTCTTTGCTATATTACTAGGCCTATTCTGCTGAACTATATAGAAAGAAGGAAACAGATGTCCCACTTCTATAATTTGCTACTACTCTGGCTATTTTTACTCCTGTATAAACCCAAGAGGAAATGGCTTTGGTTTCTCCTTTTCCCAAGAGCATCCAATTATCTCAGAAATGTATCAGTTGGTTTTCCATTATGCTGAAAATAAATTGGTTCATTTTGGGATCAATCCTCCTGATCTCAGTCTGACATCTCTGAGCACTGTTATCATTCTGAGGTTCTCCAGGCTAGAATATTTTAATGAACTACCATGTGCTGCATCCAGAGTTCCAAGTTTGTTTTGTTTTGTTTCATCTAAGATGCCAATAATTCAATCAGGTTTATGGATTTCAAGTTTATGGATTTCAACCCTGTTTCTTATTCTGATTGTTGCTGTAAAGTCATGAGTTGCAACATTAAATTGCGTTGTAGCATTTGTGTGTGTTTTATTATTAAGTGTTTCATATTGTGATAAAACCATCTCAAAACTCTTGCCAGATGCTGCTGAAGTCAGAACATTCTGACAAGCCCTAAAGCTTTGCCAACTACAGAATGACAGAACAGAAATAGGAAAGAGAAGGTCTTTAAAAAAAATCCCAACCTTCCCATTGAGTACTGTGGGGGAAAATAAATTGGCTGGTCTAGTTCTATTATTTATATTATCATTTGGCATTCAGAAGCAAAGAACCAGGAGGACATATTGAGCTTAAGTAATTCCCCTTTTGGAGATTTCTGAGGTTAAGATTTCTCAACCTCAGAAAGAGGCAAATTTGGAGAGCTTTGGAAGGTATAAGGGGGAGGACAATGGTGAAAATCACTCTGCAAGTAAACTTTATCTCACTGTTTATGAAGGAGGCAATTTTATGTCTATTCATTTAAAAGTTCATATTTATTTCTTATCTATTTCTTATTAGTTCACCTTTGGGATGAGGCTTTCTAGAGTTGGGTTTTTTTAAAAAAAAACAACAACGATGTGCAGTAGTAGCACAAGAAAAGAAAAATAAACAGATCTACCTATGCATCTACAGTAAGCCATGGTTTTGTCAAAATAACATATTTCTATATTTCATAATCTGTCCTCCTTGTCTCCATTGCAAATGATACATGGAGAATCATTATTTTAGTGTAATTACAATTGAAATGAGAGATTGAAATATGAATCTGATGCTGAAGAAACTTGAGCCCCAAGTAATAAACCTTTATGTGGTAGAACAGCCAAAATTAAGCAGTGAATAGACGTAAAAGGAGATGCTTTTTAAGATATTATGGCTGCAAATAGTCCAGTACTTCTGAGATCTACTGTATGCCTAAAAGCAGAATGAGTGACAAGGCACTGATAACTTGTGATTTAAATGATCAATCCATGTTAGGAAGACATTGACTGACATTTTTGAACTATTTTCACTGCATGATTCAGTATTTATTTCTATTATCACACTTGGCATTTAGCAAACTTTGTTCCATTAATATTAGAAGTTGATAGTTTGTAGGGCTTCTGGTCCCAAATTTCGGTGCTCCCAGATGCATGAGGGAATTGCTCCTCATGTCGCCTGGATTTCTTCATCGGGGGGGGGGGGGGGCCCTGTAAAGGGGTTGAAAGTCACCCTGGAGGGGAGATGAGCAGGGGAGAGGATTCTCCAGTCGGTGGTAGAAGGGCGGTAGCACTCCCATCAGGTTGGAGCTACTCTCTGAACCGAAGAAGAAAAGATCAGACACTCCCATGGCCCATCATTTAGCTGGTTCCTGCCAAAGCCAAAAACACAACAAAGCACTTGAAAACTGGGTGAGAATTGCCTTCTTGTTTTCCTAATTGTCTACTTTCCCTGCCAAAAGCTTTTCGAATTTGCTTACCCCTGCGAAGAGAGAGAGAAGGGATTTTTTTCCCCACCCTCCTTAAGAGTGGCCTTTGTCTACATTGGGAGAGAAAAGAAAAATCCTTGTATTAAATTATACTGATTTATTGGACTTACTGCCTTTCTATTTTTGGCCCAAAGTTCCTATATTTACAGAAATGGACTATTCTACTTATTATTCTACTTATTCTACTATTCTACTTATTATTTTTATTAGTCTAAAAAGGGGGACAAAAATAAATAAATAAATAAAAAGATACTGTCTGAAAAGGTTCTGAAGTACTCTGGTGATATCTAGTGAATACTATTGGCAAACAAGCTTGCTTACATTTTGGACTGGCCTTGGCATTAAGATAAAAACCTGAAATAGCTGGAGATGAATTTGGCTTAGACTTGTGGAGGTGGAATCATATTGATTTTTTTTTGAAAAATAGCCTCCACCAAGGACTATTTATAATTATTACAAAATGGAGAAGGGTCAGCCACAAACCTCGCTTGACTATAATCTTACACTTGAAACTATCTACAGAGTCACTGAGATGTTTATCTCCAGATTTAATAATTTACATGGCAACCTTAAGTCACAAATTGAAACCCAGACTGCAACTAAAGAATTTACACTTCAGAATATAACAAAATTGGAAGCTATTACTATTGAGACAGAAGAATATAAGCAACAACTATCCAAAGAACCGACAACTTTAAAAGTACAAGGAACTATCACTATGGCAAATAACCTTAGTGATGCTAACATAGAGGATGTGGAAGATCAACAAAGACAGTTTCCTGAAAGCCTGGATAGCCAAGCATTAATTACAAAATTGGATAAGACTCTCTATTTAAAGCAGATAAACCCAGATGGAAAAGGAATCCAGAGCGAACTGAAGATAAAGTTTTTAGAGCAAATACAGAGACTAGAACTAACAGGGCAACAACATAATGATTACAAATGGTTTGGTTTTTGTGGACCACTGATGGCTAGATGGCCTCCTTCAACTCGAATAATATGTATTGGAGTGAAGGGAGACCTATCTGACAATTCAAAGGCCTTGGTCTGGAAACCTGATTGGCAAAAAAAAACAAACAAAAAAAACAAAAAAAAAAGCCAGAGTTAGATTTTAAAAATGAGTTCTTAGAGAACCATTAAAGGTTATCCTTTTAGTAATCAGTGACCTATCAGGATCTAAAATAGAAAATGTTTATGAGATAGAACTAGAATGTGTTTGTGTATCTATTAGGCTTACTTTAGACATAATTTGTGCACTGACATAATGGAAATTTGGTTTATAGTTCCCACGTTTGATGTTAAAAGATGTTTGATTATTCTATTTAAGAATTAAGAATTAGCTAAAATTTAAAATAGAATCTGGTTGTGTATAAATAGTTGTAGATTGATAAACATAGCTACTCAGCCACTGTGTACATGTTAGATGCTATAGTTTTTGCTGTAATGAAATATTATTACAAATCTCCAAACTGTTGTAATCAATATTTCCTCTCTCTTGTTTCCTTTAATACATATTGTCTCTTATCTAAATTAACATACTTCTCATTGCTATCCATCATTTAATAGTTTTCTTATATTTGTCAATACGTTTGTATAGTTTATATTTTAACATTCCATCTTTAAGACATCAAACACCTTATATATTTTTCCAGCTTTAATTTTACATTGATATTAAAATTAAACATTTAAAGTTTCTCATTTTCATATTTCTGGATAACCTCCTTTCCCTTTACACAATTTTCTCCGATACCTAGTAATGTAAATATGCTTCTTATTTAACTCATATCAACAAGTTAGTAATATAATATAAGAATGGTAGTCATTAGGATACCAATTGCAAGGAGGTGTCCCCCAAGTGTTTTGAAAGTTCTTTTATTTTAGTCTGTTTTTTTCCCAACTTTTTTTTTAAAAAAAAACACTCCTGATCTTGCTTGCTGCTTATTTGACGGGAGGATTGAATTCCCCTCTCCCTCTCCACAGGGGGGAAGGTACCTAGCAGCTTATTTAGGTGAAAAGAAGAAGATTTAGGTATAAGAGAGGAATCTTACCCCATCTCTTCCATGCTGCTTTAATGTTGCCTGGTGGTAAGTGTGACTTCGGCTGTCTGCAGCCTAGTAACTGGCCATATTACTGTGCCGGTCTTTCATCCGCCGGTTCAAAGGGAATGTAGGCACTAATGGGGGGGGGGGGTTGCAGCTCCCCTGCATTTCTGCAAAAGCCCCTTCTTGCTGGTCACCCCTCCAGGGTGACTTTGGCCCTTTTAGGACCCCCCAGCGATGCGAAACTGGACGTGGAAGTCGAGAGCCATCCTCCAGATGTCCATATCGGCTGGCTCAGTCAAAGTCAAGCTATGTTATTGGTTAATTGTTCTCACTGTTGGGAAGTTTCTCCTTAATTCTAGGTTGCTTTTCTCCTTGATTAGTTTCTTGTCTTATTTTCTGTGCTTTTGAAAATAAGTTGACCTCTTTTTTGTGACAGCCCCTCAAATATTGGAACACTGCTATCATGTCACTCCTTGTCCTTTTCTCTACACTACTCATACTCAATTCCTTCAACCATTCTTCATATGTATTCGCCTTCAGCCCCCTAATCATCTTTGTTGCTCTTCTCTGCACTGTTTCCAAAATCTCAATATCTTTTTATAATATGGTGACCAAAACTGGATGCAATATTCCAGATATGATCCTACTAAGGTTTTATAAAGCAGCACTAATACTTCACATGATTTTGACTCTGCACATCTGTTTATGCAACCAAAGATTGCATTAACTTTTTTGGGTTCCTGCCACATACTGCTGACTTATATTTAAGTGATTGTCTACTAGGACTCCAAGATTCCTCTCACAGTTATTGTTTTTAAGGCAGGTTTCATCTAATCTGTACTTGTACATTGGTTTTTCCTGCCTAAGTGTAAACCTTTACTTTTCTCTACATTAAATTTATTTTGTTGGATGCAGCCCAGTGTTCAAGTCTATCCTGAGATTATCTTCTGGAGTATTGGCTATTCCTGCCAGCATAGTGTCATCTGTAAATTTGTTGAGTTTCCCCTCTATTCCCTCATCTAAGTCATTTATGAAGATATTAAAGAATACTTGGCCCCAAACAGAACCTTGCAGTATCCCACTGCTTTACTTCATTTCATGTAGATCTAGTTCCATTAAGGACTACACAATGAGTGCATAGTAGACCACTAATTAAGTCACTTTGTCAAAGAATGAAATAAAATTGGTTTGACATGTTCAGTTTTTGAGAAAGCCTTGTTGGCTTCTGGTTGTACCTTTATCTGCTTCATTTGTTGATAAAGTGATTAAATTAGTAGACCAGTGAAACACTGTGGACATAGTGTACTTAGATTTCAGTAAAGCATTTGACAAAGTAAACCACAATCTGTTGCTTAGTAAATTAGAAAAAGGTGGGATAGACAACAACACCATCAAATGGATCTGTAGCTGGCTGATAAGCCGTACTCAGCGAGTAGTCCTCAATGGTACTACATCTACATGGAGAAAAGTAAGCAGTGGGGTACCACAAGGCTCCATCTTAGGTCCGGTACTCCTCAATAACTTCATTAATGAATTAGATGAGGGAATAGAAGGGGAGCTCATCAAATTTGCAGATGACACCAAACTGGCAGCAATAGCCAACACCCCAGAAGACAAGCTCAGGATTCAAAAAGATCCAACAAAATGAATCTTAATGTGGAGAAAAGCAAAGTTTTACATTTAGGCAGGAAAAATCAAAGGTACAAGTACAGATTTTTTTTTAAATTCCATTTATATCCTGCCCTTCTCCGAAGACTCAGGGCGGCTTACAATTTAAAGCACAAATCAATGTGCTTAGCAATAGCAAGACCTGGCTCAAAAACAGCAACTGTGAGATGGATCTTGGAGTCCTAGTGGACAATCACTTGACTATGAGCCAGCAGTGTGCAGCTGTAGCCAAAAAAGCTAATACAATCCTGGATTGTATAAACAGAAGCATAGAATCAAGATCACATGTAGTATTAGTACCCCTTTATAAAACCCTAGTAAGACCACACCTTTGGTCACCATACTACAAAAAAGATATTGAGACCTTGGAAAAAGTTCAGAGAAGAGCAACTAAAATTATCAGAGGCCCGGAGACTAAAACATATGAAGAATAGCTGCAGGACTTGGGTTTGGCTAGTCTAAAGAAAAGAAGAAACAGGGATGATATGATAGCAGAATTCCAATATTTGAGAGGCTGTCACCAAGAAGAGGAAGTCAAACTATTCTCCAAAGCATCAGAGGGCAAGACAAGAAAGTATGGTTGGAAACTAATCAAAGAGAGAAGCATTAATATACATATTTAAATGTGTGATTCCTCTCTTCCCCACCCCTCTATAGTATTTTTGGTCAAGCACTTTAAATCCATTATTGTACCATTGCCTTCTCCAAAAAATTCTGGGCCATCCTTTAATTTTTCCATTTCTGAGAGGAGAAAATAATATGGTCCATAGCCAATTCTGCTTGAAAAGAGTTGGAGAACAATGAATGCTGACAACCATGTTATCTCAAATGCTACGTTCTTTTACAGAAGACTCTCTTAACATTTTAAAGCATATTATAAAAATGAAAGGAATGGAGCCATTTTGTTTGCATTTAGAGAAGCCAGCAGCAAAAAAAAAAGCATGTAATCCACAATAGGTGTACATAAAATGTCCAGCTTGCAAGTTTCCATTTCTCAAGCTGTTTGATGAACAGGTTTCTTGAAGATTGTTTCAATTGTTCAGCACAATTTCTGCACACTCTCCCCAGGATTGCAACACTACAGTAGTTCACTTTTGCAGTTAAACTGTAGGTATATAATAATAACAATAAAAATAAAAATAGAATCCTGCTGGCTGCCATAACCTGTCAAAACAAAAGCTAAAAAATATGGGTTGGCAATACTCAGTAATTTAAGGAGTAATAGTTTCACAAAGAGATTAAATGGATGTATACATCATTTAGATCAGGGGTGTCAAACTCCTGGCCCGCAAGCTGGACGCATCATCCAGAAGCCACGCCCACCCTAATGCCGGCAATGGCAAAACTGTCCCGATACATTGCACAACGTCATGTGACATCGTGAATTTGACATGTCCGATTTAGATTCATCTAGTTATGATACATATAGCTTTTTCTTCTCCTTTTTTTCTCCTTTACATTCTCCCTTTTCTTTTCTTTCTCCTCACAAAAGTCATTTATTGTGCTCCAGAAATTATTTGTTGAGGACAAGATTTCTAATTGGCCAGGATTAAGAGTTCAAGCTGCCTTCTAAAGGATATCATCCAGCCTTTCCAGAAAGTAATGTTAGATTTGTCATTTTACCTTAACTTAATGCTTAGCGAAACTTCATTTTCTTTAATGTAATATATAGCTGGTTTAATATGTTACAGAAATCCATCATATGTTACTGCTTTTCTGCATTTTCCACATAATTTATATTGAAGAGATGCATATAAATATAGAAAAGGAGTTAAAGATCAATGACAGCAATGATAGAACTCATGTTTGATATGTGGGAGGATTGTACAAGACTGATGGAAATAGTAGAGGTCTCTTTATGAAATCCTGATGCTGTCCAGCGTAGACTAATTTAGCATCTTCCAGATGAAATGAGATTACCAGAATTCCCAGCCAACAAAATCTCAATGGCCAGAAAGATTTGTGAGAATTATCATAATTGGAGAAGAATTATCATAATATGACTGGAGAGCATTAGATTAGGACAGTTCCTCTAAATGACATTGGGTAAGATGAGTCAATGGTTTTGTTTGTAATAAGCACTCCAATCTAATGCCCTGATGTGAATTAGTATTCTTGTGGGTTCGGTGTCTTTGTTTTTATCCTGTCATGCTCATTCACATACATATAACAAAGGTTTGAAGTATTTATTGAGGATTCGCCAGCCAAGAATAGTATTCCCAGGACTCATCCCTTGCAGGAACCAGCAAAAAAAAAAATGAATTCAATTCCTAAGTCCTGAGATACAGAGCAAGTTTATAAAGAGACTCATCAGGTTTGAAATCAAAAGACAAGTCCACGGTCTGAGCACCAATTACAAAACTGAAACCCAAATCCAAGAAGCAAAATTCAAAGTCCAATAACAGGGTCAAGTTTAAGTCTCAAGGCAAGTGTCACAATGGCTGAATAAGTGCATGGCAAGAAATGGGTGAGATATTCACAGCATTGCTGCCAACCAGTGCAAAACATAAGGAGAGGAGAGGCTACCTCCTCACAAGAAGTCTTGCTGATCTTCATTGTGCTTCCCTCCTCTCAGCTCTGCAAGCCCCGTGAACTGGAGGAGGAGGAGGCAGTTCCTTCTCATTCCTGCTGACCAGATGCATCTGAGCCCCTTCTCTGCCCTCTGCTTTTGGCTGGCTTTCCTAGACATCCCTTGCCTTTCCTTGTCACCTAGCTGCTTGTCTGGTCACTCCTCCAGCTCTTCAAAGGTTCCTGGTCTTGTGTCTTCCAGCCTCTCCTCTGAGCCCCAATCTGAAGTTCCTGAAACCGGATCTTCCTTGTCATCCAAGCTGACTTCTGGGACATCTATTACAGTTTCCCTTCTATCATGCTGTCAGATGTCTCTGAACGTTGATAAGGAGTACAGAATATATTCACATACATATACAATCTCCTGTGTTTAGAGATCCTGTATATGTGAATTTTTCATTTTTAAGGATTCTCTTAATGTTCTCTCTGTGTGTGTTTTCTACATCTAATTATCACTGTTGTTCAGCTAAATATTTTCATAAAATTAAATTAGTGACATTATCACTTACAAGTGAAACACTGGACATAATTAAACCCAGTCCAGAGGGATCAGGTTGAAGAGAAAATTAGAAGGAGAAAATCTTGCAGATGTATGAGCAGCAACATTGCCAAGTGTTTTATCAACAAATTCCCCTAATTCAAGATACTTTCTGACAAACAACAGGAAAAATATTTTATTTACTACTAGAGACCATATATTTTATAGGTCTAAAAACAATAAATATTTAGATGATTACTTTTCATTATTATTTTATTCCTCAAGATTTAGAGGAATATTTCCACATGATGAGAAATATAAACTGAGGCTTCTGAAAAGTTGATCAAGTGTATTTTCTTTTTAAAAACAGGTGGAAAGAATAAAAGAAAACATTTGTAGATCAAACACAGATTTTTGTGGTTGCAGTATAAGTAGATCAGTGAGAAAACTATTAGGTTATTTATGAAAGCAAATCCTCTTTAAGGAAGCCTGCAGACTAGAATAATGGTGTAATTACTTTAAGGCAGAAATACCTTGAAACTGTTAGAAGAATTTGCTTAACAGCTGCAACCGTACAGTATATTTGCTTCTTACTGAAAAAAAATGTGATGAAAAGAAAAAATCACCTCAGATATGGTAATTGTCAGATATAGTTTAAAAGAAGCTCAGAGCTATCACGCTTGGGTCTAAGATTATAAGGTAAAGGTTCCCCCACACATGTGTGCTAGTCGTTTCCGACTCTAGGGATCGGTGCTCATCTCCGTTTCAAAGCCGAAGAGCCAGCGCTTGTCCAAGGACGTCTCCGTGGTCATGTGGCTGGCATGATTAGACGCCAAAGGTGCACAGAGTGCTGTTACCTTCCCACCAGAGTGGTCCCTATTTTTCTACTTGCATTTTTACGTGCTTTCGAACTGCTACGTTGGCAGAAGCTGGGATGAGTAACAGGCACTCACTCTGCTACGCGGCACTCAGGATTTGACCTGCCAAACTGCCGACATTCTGATCAACAAGCTCAGTGTCCTAACCCACTGAGTCCCTGAGAAATCATTATTCTGAATCACAATTATATGTATTGAAAATGGAATCTGTTGTGTTAGAAGGGAACAAAACAATTTCACAATAATGTTCATCTTCCTCTCTCAAGTGTTATGGTAATTACAACAGTAGATATCATACATGTAGCACTTTTTATTTTGCATCTGATGACTTTTTTGTTGGCCATAAAATCCTGAAATTTATGAACTCCTTTCTTATCCATTCAGATATATGCACTTATGCATAGACAATCATATGCACAATTCATACAATGTTTTACAATGCACCATGCTTGCTTTATCACAGAAAAGAAAAGAGACCTATTCAGAGTTGTACTGTAGATTACATATGGTCTCTGAACCAAACGCAGTATACCTCTGAAGATTTGTTTACTTAGTGGAAACTTCATATGCTAATGCCATGTACTCAAAATAAAATGCATTTTAAAACAGTGGAAAAGAGCTAAAATCGGACTGTGCTGAGAAGCTTTTGTTTAGCCTTTGGGATACAGATTATTAGAGCAAGTTGACCTGCAGATTAATCCAGCAAAATTCAAATTATATTCCTGCACATTTGTGAATTAAATCATGATTACAATGTTGTGTATTTGTCCAGCTGAAGAGACAATTAATATGCAGCAATATACATAAAGTTCACAGTCTTATCTATGCTAATGCATTCAACTCTGGAAGACCCAAGAAGATTACAGGAAGTTGTCTTATACTTGGCACACCCTTCATCTATCTAGCCCAGTACTGTTAATATTGGCTGACAAAGTCTCTGTAGATTTAAATCAGTCCTGTTGAGAATTAAACCTACCAACATACAAATCACAAACAGCAGACTTAGGTCACCTTATGTAAGCTAAATTAGCCTTAATATTTGGAAAGGAAACTGCCAGGAATATTAGGATTGTGAGGTAAACTGAGAAACCAAAAAACATTCTAGAAAACAACTACTTCTGTTTTTCTGTCAAGAAACTGCATCAAATCATGAGGAATCAAGTTCAATTCAAGAACAGACGTTAATGTTTAAAATGAATTACTTCCTTCTGTTTATGCTGTCAGGGAACCTAGCAACCCAATAATCATGAAAAGACAATTTCCTACAGCAGCTTCAAGGAACAAAACAAAAACAAAAAAAATGAAAGCAAGTTAGTTCTTAAGTGACATAAATTGGTTCCTGCGCTGCCAAAATCCCCCCCCCCCGCCTACTCAACAGATAATCCCTTCTAATGTATATGGTTATTAAAGAATCAATATTTATCTCTAACAATTAGAAATGAAAGTGATTTTGCTGAGTGAACCTTTAATAATTTAACGAAGCAAGTATAGTAGCATGCAAGGTAAGATAACTTGAAAAAAAGAAGCACAATAATAAATACCATGGAAGCTGGAAGCACAGGCCAATCTGATTTATTTTGCAAGCTAGGCAGTTTTCTGTCTGGAATTTAATGAGCATCCCTTGAGTTTATGTATTAGGTTTCATAAAGTTAGGGAAGTGGTCCAAAAAGACAAGTGTGTTGCTACACTTTTTGGAGCACATACAAATTTCAAAGGCAAAGTTTTGATTCCTGATACATAGAAGACATAGACAAAACATACTTAGAGGCCTTCAAATGCCTTTCATGTGGCAGGGAGAATAAGGTCAGCAGCACAAGGCACAAAAGTTGAAACAGCTACCAGACAGAATCTATAAAGAACTTGCAATTATTCATGGATTATGGTATGCCAGCACAAATTACATACAATTACTCTTACAATAAATGCACCATATTGCAATTAATTGTGAAGCTTGGCAGTATTCAAGAATATGAAGGAATGGGAGAGAATGGGAAAAAATGTCTTATTGAAAGAAGTTTTCTAGATTTGTTTTGGCACTATTTCTGTCTTTGCAAACATGAACAGTTTGAATTTTATCTAAAGGCAGAATTCAAAAATGCCATGATGTGTCTGTTCGTACAAAGACTGAAATCATGGGAGCAATGGTTTTCCATGTGATGACTCTTATAGAAGCAAAAACTGGGCTTTGAAGAAGCAGAATAGAAAGAGCATTTATGCTTTTGAACTTTGATGCTGGAGATGCATGAGAATGCCATGGTTAGCTAAAAAAACAAATAAATGGATCATCCAACAAATCAAGCCAGAGTTTTCACTCAAAATACAAATGACCAGACTTAAATTAACCTACTTCAGGCATGTTATGTGAGCACCTTGATCTTTGGATAAATCTATAACTCTACAAAAAATGGAAGGAAAGGAAAGAATGGGATAATTAGCAGTAAGGTGGAAGGAATCAACAGGGTATACAAATAGAAGACCTGAAGAAGTAGGTTAGGGACAAGATATCTTAGAGAAAATCTGTGTAATTGCTGGGAGAGTACATGGACTTGATGGCAGATAATCATTCAAAATTCAAAGCCATTTTGAAGGTTCAAATTCAAAGCCATCTCTAAAATTATTGTGAACATTTCTACAAAATATAAAATCATTTCAGAGAGGGAGATCTCAAAGTAAACTACAATTACTTTCTGTGAAAGATAATTGTGATCCAAAATACAAAAGTACCCCCATGCTGCATAGTAGAACAATACTGAGCACAACAATATGTTCTGCTAAAACATTCACAAAGAAATCCCAAAGGTGCTGTTCAAAAGGCAACTAGACTTTATTGGTTTTTTTCCTTGAAAATGTTTCTGAAGAAGCTTCTTGGATGAGAAACAAAATATTTTAAGGAAAAGAAATAAGAAAGTCCAATTGCCTTTTGAACAGCACCTTTGGGACAACCATGATCTGGATGACTGAGAATCTCCATAGACATTCACACAGAAACACAGATAGTCAGGAAAAACACTTTGAAAAGATTGAAGAGTTGCATCCAAAGAAAACATTCTGAGAGAGTTGCAATTTAGACAAAAAATACATAAAACAACAAATAAAGGAAACATTGATGGAATAATATGCACACAGATCTATAACATTGGCTCAAGCTGGCTTTTGACTGATCTGCGCAAATGTGAAATATCTTGTAGATGGTTTTATAACCTCTTGTCATCAGTAATGACATAGACATTGTATTGTGATGGTATGCTGTCTACTTAATTAAAACAGCCAATACTTGCTTTTTATCATTATTATTCCTTATTATTTAATGAAGCAATTAATCACTGAAAACAGCAGTCTAACTGTGGCATACCTTTAGCCTCATCCCCTGGCTACAGGATGTAATTGTGAATGCTAAAAGAAAAAAAAAACCCATTATACATGAGAAATTGTTTTCTTGCAGCAATCCATACAGTTGGGACTCAGTCAAAATAGGGCCCCAAATCTTATATGTGCTACATCAGCACTTATTAGCATACCTTTACATGCAATGTAGGATACGTTTGGTTTCTGGTAGAAACATTTTTCTACACTTAAAACAAAAATTAGCTAGATTAAATTATCTTCCTGGGATGAAATACATATTTTACCAGAGACAGGAAGATTGTGACTTAAGAGAATGTGTGGCCTTGATCTGGTCTTCTTATAGCCTGAAGAAGTTTCATGGAAGACTTATTCATTGTCTTCTATAAGCCAAATGTGCCCATTGTTCAGCAGAATTGTTATCAATATTTTTCCCAATGATAAATGCAATCAATATTTATGATATTAAGAGTTTTTAATTCCCTTTAGTAATTCGTGCACAAACAGATCAGAGCAAATTATGCTTAGCCATCTGCTGGGTTCTGCTACTCCTTTTCTCAGCATCAAAACATAGGATTTAACTGATTCAAGCAAAAAATTACCAAACCACTGCACCCATAACTCTCTCCTTTCTCAAAAAGTGGCAGTTCAACAGCATCTGGAAGGTCTCAGATCCACACACCTAGATCTATCTTAAGCAGAAAATATGTATTGAGTAGTCCTGACCTCATGGTTCTTTTATCATCATGCAATTAATCAAATTTATCCTGCATTCAGCAACGTTGATGGTGAATGTTAGATACTGGGTTCTTCACTTCAATGACGAGACGAGGCGAGTGAGTTTAGCAAAGATCATTGTTAGTAATTGCAGGATCTGAACTGAGAAACAGGACTGCGAATGCAGCAATTTATACGCAGGCCTTTAGGTGGCAGCCAATAGGTTTAAAGCAACCTATTGCCACCCTAGAGGCAACCAATAGCGGTGCTGGAGATGGGTTGTCTGAGGAGCTGGGAGCTGTTAGCCAGGTTCCCTGCTTAAGCAACCTTCCAGCAATTAAACAATGTGGTGTTCCCTTAACAAGACATTATACCCCTACCCCCTAGAATGTACAAACATTATAACAACAAAAGGAAAATGATTACAGCAATACAAGTTTACAAAGATACAACAATAGTGTGCATTTACACATTTTCCATCCTGGCTAATACAGATGCTTCCTAGCTAGCAGCACAGTAATGATACAGACAACATTATAGCTTCATTATTTCAGAACAAAATCTTGTAGATATGCAGGAGGCTTGCGAACTCTTGTGGAATGCCTGGGGGACCCAGGCACTTCCTGGTCTACCAGCTTGCCTGTAGGTAGACCAGTATCTTTAAGCTCAAGTGAGTCTGGTTGACTTGGAATTCTCTGTCTGGCCCTTCCAGGTTGGCCCATCCCAGAGTCAGTTTGTTTGGCAGAGTTAGCACAGAGGCTGTAGTGTTCTGGTTGGCTTTCTCCATCAGGGGACCCATGTTGCACTCCTGGGCTTTCCTTCCCTATGGCCATCTCCCCTTTGCTCTGGCTGCTTGGGCCTCAGGGCCTATGGAATGATCTGACTGGCTGCTGGTTTGCGGTCCGTGAAAAGGACCTGTGACGAAGTCTTTGCTTTCTAAGCTGATCGATATGGCAAGGGACAACTTGTCCGCCCTCTAGACCCACTTCGTATGAGAGACATTTTGGTGATTTTCCCTGGCACCCACAAGTTCCCATGCCCATAGTTCCTGGCCCACACCCGATCGCCCATTTGCAGCCCCCTCAGGGGTTTTGGGCCACCAGTCTGGGTGCAACCTGTCCATTTTGTGATCAGTTGCCTCCCCCAGCGCAGCTCTTCTGGGCTTTTCCAAATTGCCATGCATGGCATGGAATGTTGCCAAAGCAAAAAATCTGCCAGTCTGTGGTGCCAGTCTCCAGTCAATATACACCTCAGTGACTCTTTTGTGGTGCGAACCATGCATTTGGCTTGACCATTAGTAGATGGGTGAAATGGGGCCAACGTTGCATGCCTAATGAAGTTTGCTCTCAGGAACACCTGAAATTCTGCCGCAGTGAATTGGGCTCCATTATTGGACACTATGATGTCCAGGTAGCCCGTGCATGGCAAAGAGTTTCCTAAGCACCTGGATGGTCCTAGGAGTAGTCATATTTGCAATTGGTATCACTTCTAGCCATTTAGAGTGGCTGTCGACCACTATAAGGAAAAACTGTCCCTAAAAGGGCCCAGCGAAGTCTATGTGAATTTTAGACCAGGGCATATGAGTCTCCTCCCACCTGTGAATTGGAGCGTGCGGCATTTCAGGCCTTGATTGTTGGCATGTATAACATCCATGCACCTGGGCCTCAATGGCTTTATCTAATCCTGGCCACCATAAATAGTTTCTTGCCAAAGCTTTCATGTGAACAATACCTGGCTGACCTTCATGAAATGATTGCAATACCCTGTCTCTTAGTGAGGTAGGAACTATGACCCTGTTCCCCCAAAGAATACAACCCTTGTGAGCTGATAGCTCGCGTCTCCTAATAAAGTAGCTCTGAAACTCAGGACCTGGGCTTTTATCCAGCCACCCTGTGTGTACCAAAGATAGCACTCTATTTAGAGTCTTGTCTGCTGCCATTTCTGCAGCAATGTCCCCCGCATGGAGGGGAAATTCTGGCAAGTTCTGAATGGACAAAACGTGGGCCGCTGGGGCCGGATCCGGTTCAATTTGAGGCAGTGGAAGCTGCTCATGTCATCTGCATGGCCCATATCCTTGTTGGGTTTGTGAATTAGCTTAAAAGTATAAGCTGATAAAAAAAAAATGGACCATCTAAGCATCCTAGGGGATAAAATGTGGGGTGTCTGTCTGCCTGTAGTGAATAACCCCAATAGCGGTTTATGGTCTGTGAAGTCCCTGCCGTATAAATAGTCATGGAATTTTTTAACTCCAGCAACTATGGCCAGTGCCTCTTTATCAATTTGAGCATAATTTCGCTCGACGGAGGACAGTGTCCTTGAATAAGAAGCAATTTGTGCTTGAGTCCCATCTCTCTCTAAGTGACTTAGGACTGCACCCTCCCTGTAAGGGGACGCGTCACACGCTAAGCAAACTGGCTTTGACTCCTTGAAATGAGTGATGGTGGAACTGACCAACAGAAGTGCCTTCAATTCCTGGAAACTCTTTTCGTGAACACTAGTCCACTTCCATGTAGCATTTTTATCCAAGAGCCGGTGTAGTGGCTCTGCCACTGCGGCCTTGTTAGGAAGGAACATGTGGTAAAAATTTAGGAGGCCTAGGAATGCCTGCAGCTCTCCTTTTGTTTTAGGGCTGGGTGCCATTTGGATGGCTTTTACTTTAGACTCAGCAGGGTGGATGCCATCAGCATCAATAGAAAACCCCAAGAACTCAGTGGAGGGGACTCAGATACTGCACTTATTCTTTTTAAGCTTGAGGCCTGCTTCACGCAGCCTTTGCAGGATAACTCTAAGCCTCCTTGCTAGAACCTCAGTGGATTCACCGGCGATGAGCACATCATCGAAATAGGGGCAAACTTCCGGAATGCCCTTGAGTGTACGTTCCATGATGCCCTGAAAAATGCTGGGGGCTACACTGACCCCAAGTTGCAGGCGCTTTACTTTAAATGCCCCCCTGTGGGTTACAATAGTCTGTGCCATGGATGTGGCCTCATCAACAGGGAGCTGCTGGTAGGCCTGAGCCAAATTTAATTTTGCAAAAATGGTGCCACTCTGCAAAGATGCAAAGATGTGGCTTACTACTGGTACTGGGTATGCGTGCTATTTGAGTGCACAGTTAATTGTGCATTTGTAATATGCACAGATTCTGACCTCCCCATTGACTTTAAAAGGCATTATAATTGGGGTCTCCCACTCACGCACATCTACTGGCTGCAGAACACCCTATTCAACAAGTTTATCTAGTTCAGCATCTATCTTGTGTTTAAGAGCAAATGGAACACTTGCTCTTAATCTTGACTAGCACTACATTTGGATCTAGTTTAAATGCTATTGGTAGGCCCGTGTATGTCCCCAGAGTTGAATCAAACACATCTGCAAATTCCTCGCATACTGATGCTAGACTCTCAACTTGTGTCCATTTGATCCCGGTTACTTGGATGCCTAGTGCATCAAACCAATTGAGCCCAATCAGGCTCATTTGCTGATCTCCTACTACGACAACATCCAGGTGCCCCAAAAACCCCTTAAATTTAATGGCTAGTGTGGCCTCACCCTTGACTGCGACTCTGGCATTCTGCAAATCAGTTAGTACAATATCAGATGGCCTTAGCTTGGTCCATCTGTTACTGCAACTACAAATGAAATTTAATGTTTCAAGGGAGATAATAGAAGGATTCCTTGTCCAGGTCCATCTTGCAGGGGACCCTTGCAGCTCCACCTGAAGTCTATACTTTGGCTTAATTCAGCGGCAAGCCCTGGTACGGCAAGTGTTCCTGTGGTTGGAGCAAAACCCCACGCTATACTGTCCCGGGGCCCCAGTACCTCTCCTGGTCGGATCTTCCAAGTGGCAATTCGATGGCCAGTCCCTCTGGCAACCTCTGCAGATGGACGCGATGTTGCCCAACTTCCCACAGACATGGCATGTGGCTGTCCAGAACCTACAGTCCAAGCATTGGTGGTGGCCGCCACAACCTGGGCATCTAAGGAAGGGATCTGCCTTGTAAGTGGTCCCGTGTTGCTTGTTGCTGCGACACTGTTAGTCGTGGTGTCTGTGTAGCTTGTCGACTCCTCTGTCGTCTTCTGGGTCTTCAGTGTGTTCAGCATCCTCATGGTGAACAGCTTCTTCATGTTGTGTAATTTTGGCAGGCCGCATGGCTCCTATAGCCCCACCGGCAGCATCATCCGCCATGACTTCCTTCAGTACGTCTGGGAATGACAGAGTCTCTTTGGCGAAGAGCTTTTGCTGTAGGTCTCAGTTTTGGAGACCACAGACAAGCTATCTCATAGCCTCTCCTCGATGTCAGACAACTGGCACAGGTGTGCAGCCTGCCCCAAGGCCACAATAAACTCGGACATGGTATCACTTGGTTGCTGTACTCTTTGTCCAAATGCATAGCGCCAAGCAATTACCAACAGCTTGGGCTGGAAGTGGTCTCCAAGCTTCTTCTTCAAGTCCACAAATGATACGGACTCCAAAGGCATTGGCACAAACAGGTTCTCCACTATGTCGAACGTTGCTGGGCCACACACACAGACGAGCGTGGCGGCCTTCAGTCCATCCTCAGAAATCTGGTTCGCTCAAAGATAGTTCTTGACCCTTGACTGGTACGAGGACCACCCTTCTGGCTGAGTTATGTTGAATTCTTCCAGCTTTCTGACCTTGGCCATTTCTGCTGGTCTTCATGGCTGGTGCTCGGCATCTTCGAATCCTGCTCCTCCATTGCCCGGAGACTGGTCCTCTGGGCATGTGTTTGGTAGCGTGACTGTGCTAGCTGACCATTGGGGAGGGAATTGCTTTTCCCGCCAGGTGTGCACTGCCTCTCCCCTAGTGACTCTTCAGCTCAGTAGAGGAGCAGGATCCCACCTTCGTCATCAGTGTTAGATACTGAGTTCTTTGCTTCAATGACAAGACCAGGCGAGTGAGTTCAGCAAAGATCATTGTTATTGCTTGCAGGATCTGAACTGAGAAATGGAGTGCGAATGCAGCAATTTATACCCGGTCCTCTAGGCGGCAGCCAATAGGTTGAAAGCAACCTATTGCCACCCTAGAGGCAGCCAATGGCGGCGCTGGAGATGGGTTGTCTGAGGAGCTGGGAGCCATTAGCCAGCTTCCCTGTTTAAGCAACCTTCCAGCAATTAACCCACGTGGGGTTCCCTTGACAAGACAAAGCCAAATACATTACATCCCCTCCCAATATGGTTTATGCATAGGTTCAGAATTTAAACTGCCTGCACACGTATCATTCATGGAGACAGGTTTGTCTCTATTTTACCTCCATAAGACATTTGGCTTTATCCCACCACTCAAATTGAGCATTTCTTTCTACAAAATCAATATTCTAAATTTTCAGAGGTGGGGAAATTGTATGTTATAGCATAACATAAAGCCTAACTAAATGATGGATCTGAACAAAATCCAGGTATATCTAGTCTTTCAAGAACCAAGTTTGAAACTGAATGTTTGGGAAAATACCTAAACATCTTTTGATGTAGTAGTATAATTATAGCATGTCATAGAAAGTGATCAAATGCCTAGATTGCTCCTCTACCCAATAACCAGCCTAGTTGTATTGCATTTGGTTTGACTTTAATAGAAAATTCTGTCAACTCAACTTATGAGTTTTCTCTACTACAGCTATTTACCGCAACCTTCTACCACTGCCTACCAGGATGGGACTCAATTCCAAGGGAGCATCATAGTAATTGAATTAGGAGAACTGAAATCTTATCCTTCATGACTAGGAACAATTGCTGCAAATATTCTATTCTGTTCTGAAGGGAGCCACAATAATAAGAAAACATTTTGTATCAGGAAAGCAAACATTTCTCTGTTAAGAGCAAGCCCCCATTGGATGCAGCCTAACAGATCTGTTGAATGTATACATACCTACAATTAATATTATCCTTGTTTTCTTTCTTTCTCTGTTGTGTGGCAACATAAAAATGAAGAAAAAAAATAACTGACAAAACAAACACAAGTTAGATTATATAGAAAATATTCTTGCACAATTAGCTTGGTTTTGAAAAATATGTTTTTCTCTTAAAGAATTCATGTTCTATAAATGATCTTGTTGCTATAGCAACCACCTCAAAAGCAACACCATGTTGTTCATGCATCAACAGTTTTGCACCTGTGTACCAGTTTTCTTTCTGTGGTTTATGGTTATACTCCTCTGCCAAGTATCCTGATGCATGAAAATGACAAAGGAACATGATTTAAAAAAGATAAAGCATGTTTATCACTATATGTTTTTTCACTTGGTATCTTAATAGCAGCTTGTCTTTATTTTTCTATAATTAAATAGGTGTAATTTAAGCTTAAAGAATCAGCCAGTATTTTATTGTAAGTTTCTTCAAAGGTTTTTTCAAGTAAAGATCTTCACAATAGCTTAATAATAACCATGCTAGAAATGCACCTTTTAATGAAGGTTCTTCACATATTTTCACTAATATTATGCTCTCCATTAGTACAGAAGTACAATGTCCTTGATTCCCCAGGCATTGGCTATGTTGTGTTCAGGATAATAAAAGTTGTTTTATACCTCTGCACCAGTGGATTC
The DNA here is from genome assembly GCA_024449315.1 of Daboia siamensis. Classification (NCBI taxonomy): domain Eukaryota; kingdom Metazoa; phylum Chordata; class Lepidosauria; order Squamata; family Viperidae; genus Daboia; species Daboia siamensis. Next base: position 16,931 of record JAKJMR010013110.1, on the reverse strand, counting down.
CATTATCAGATTTTCAGTTGTAACACGCAGTATCCTTCCATAAACAGCAGATAGGGGGACACATTGAAAAGTCACACATAATCAATTATTAATTTTATTATATATGTTATATCTTCTGTTCTTTAGGCATTAAGTGAGACAAAGTGTTGAAACAGCAACCAAGTTTACTAACTCAGAACAGAAGCAGCCCTAATGGCTGCTGTGCAGCTATTTATATGGTTAGCCTCTAGGCGGTGACCAATAGGTTGAAAGCTATTGGTCCCTAATTGGTCCCTAATTAGGCCCCAAACCTAATTATCAGCCTGGAGACAGCAAGTCTGTCTTTCAGTAACAGTTACATACTGTAACACAGAAATGTAGGTCAGACATAAAGGAAGTGATTTAAAACAGTTATGGCCAATACATTACACCCCTTCCCCTAGATAGCTCAAACTCTCAATTGTTTAATATAATCTTACAGATAGTGAGGCTGCCTTTTTGACTGTTCAGAATGTCTAAGGGATACAGGGATCTCCCAGTCTACCTGCTTGCCTGCCAGGCTGGTAGACCAGGGCTCTAAAGTTCAGTGGAGTCAGATTGACTTGAGTCCCTTTGGCTGGCCATTCCTGGTCAGCCCAAACCAAAGTCCAATTGTGCAGCAAAGTCTCTAAGGCTGTCTTTCAATGCAGTTTGCTTGTCTTGATCAGCGGATACAGTCTGTGTGTCTGGAGGAGACTCTTCTATGGCCATTCCCCCGTCTCCTTGAGCAAGTGTTCTGTCACAGCATGCAAGCTGCTCTGTTGTGCCGCTGTCCTGTGGGCCCTGTGTGTTCTGTTCCAGCCTATGACCAGCCCTGTTTGAATGTCAGGGACAACCCCTTTTTATAGTCAACAGGCTGGAAAAACCCAACCAAATTTATGTACAAAAAAATCAAAAGTTCAAACTAGAGTTAAACCAAAAGTTCAAATAAGAGTTAAACAGGAATAACAGACAAGGACTCTAGTAGAAGATCTTCAAATGGTTGCCTTCAGCAATCAGTACCTCCCACACCTTCCCCTTTTATCAGCAGTCCCAAGGCATGGCTTCTTATTGCCTTCTTCCTCTCTCACTGAGTTGCCTCATTGCCTTTCTCTGTTCTAATCTGCTGGATTGCCTCCTGCTCCTAGTGTCCCTGAATAGATCCAGCTGTGAATCATCTACGTCTAATACCTCATGCTCACACGGCTGAGTCTGATGAGGAACGTGACATGAGGAGCCAGGCTGAGAGTCCTGCAGTGCATCAGAGCCTCCCTCTGACACCAAAGGCTCTCCAAACCCCTCTTCCTCCTCCTCTTCAGAATCATCAGACTCAGCTGCCAATATCACAGGCTGATGCTGAATCACAACACTGTGTTCAGCCCTCTTAGGACTCTTGAGCCAGTGACTGATCTGCTAGCTGCTGATGCAGCTGGTCAATGTGCCAGTAAATGACTCACCCATCTTCCAGGACCACCTCATAGGAGAGTGTTCCAGACTCCTTAACAACACTTGCTGCCACCCACAAAGCCCCTTGCCTGTAAATCCAAACCCGATCACCCACTTGTAAAATTCTTGTTGCCTTTGGCTGTGCAGTACCTGAGGCAACTCTGTCAGGGTGTAGCCTGTCCAGTTTGGTGATCAAGCACCAGCCCCATCAGAGCTCAGCTGGGCTCCTGCCTGTGGCAGTTCAGAGTGTTGTGCATTGGCAGAGTAGAAAATTGGTCAGTCTGTGGTGCCAAACCCCCGTGAGAATCCATTTCAGGGATTCCTTGGTTGTGCAGACCATGCATTCCGCTAGACTGTTCGATGATGGGTGAAAGGGAGCTGACGTGGCATGAGATTTGCCTTGAGGAAGGCCTGGAATTCTGAAGCGGTGAACTGAGCCCCATTGTCTGAGACTAAGACTTCTGGAAGCCCATGTGTTGCAAATATTCTGTGCAGTTCCTGGATGGTCCTGTCAGTAGTCATAGTGGGAACTGGTACAACCTCTAACCATTTAGAGTGGCTGTCAGCCACTATTAAAAACAGCTGTCCCACCAGCAAAATCAATGTGGATTCTTGACCATGGTGTGTGAATGTCCTCCCATCATTGGACAGGGCCTGCGGCATCTCCAGTCTGGATTGTTGGCACATGTAGCAGTCACATGTAGCTCCTCACCAGTGCCTTCATCTGGTATATTCCCGGATGGCCTTCATGCAGAGACTCAAGAACTGTGGGCCTTAAGGAGCTGGGGACTATGACTCTACTTCCCCAAAGAATGCACCCTTAATGAAAAGCTCATCTTTTCTCATAAAGAAACTCTGAAATTCTGGCCCTGGACAACCTTCCTGTGTGTACCCAATTTAATATGTGGCTAAGCATTTTGTCAGCTGCTGTCTCAGCAGCTTCTTCTCCAGCATGGAGAAGAGAGTCTTGCAAATCCTGTATAGCTAGGATGCGGGCAGCTGGAGCTGGAGCTGGTACTGGCTCCATGTGTGGCAGGGGCTCAGGCTGTCTGCAAGGCCCATTTCTTTGCCCAACCTGTAGCTGTAGGCTGAAAGGAATATAGACACCTCAGCATTCGAGGAGACAGAATCTGAGGTGTCTGTTTGTTCATAGTGAACAACCCTAGAAGTGGCTTGTGGTCCATAAAGACCATGAAGGGGCGGGCATACAAATAGTCATGGAACTTTTTAACCCCGGCCACAATGGCCAAGACCTCCTTGTCAATCTGCACATAATTGCGCTCTGCAGATGACAGGGTCCTCGAATAATAAGAGATGGGAGACTGTTTCCCCTCATCCAACAAATGGGTCAACAAAGTCCCAACCCCATATGGGGATGTATCACACGCGATGTAGACTGGCAGCTTTTCGTTAAATGAGTGAGCACTGAGTTCGAGGACAGCAGTGATTTGAGTGCCTGGAAACTTCTTTCATGGACATTGGTCCACTGCCACTGAGCCTTTTTGTCTAAGAGCTGGTGTAATGGCTCTGCCACTGCAGCCTTATGTGGGAGGAATGCATGATAAAAATTAAGAAGCCCCAAGAAGGCCTGAAGCTCCCGCTTGTATGTTGGGCTTGGGGCCTGCTGAATTACTTTCAGCTTTGAGTCTGCTGGATGAATGCCATCAGCATCGATGTGGAACCCAAGGAACTCAGTTGACTCACCTCAATCTTGCACTTTTCTTTTTTCGATTTAAGTTCCGCTGTGCAGAACCACTGAAGAACTGCTCTAAACTGTTCTGCCAGAACCTCTACAGATTCCCCAGCAATGAGAACATCATCGAAGTAGGACCAGACCCCTGGAATGCCCTTGAGCATGTGCTCCATTACTCCCTGGAAAATCCCTGGGGCTACACTCACCCTAAACTGTAGGCACTTGACCTTGAAGGCCTCCCAATGGGTGACTATGGTTTGGGTGGCTGCCATGGCCTGCACCAAATCTGATTTGGTGAACATGCAGCCACCTTGCAATGACACCAAAATATGGCTGACAACTGGCACCAGGTATGCATGCTGTTGAAGTGCCTGGTTAATGGTGCACTTATAGTCAGCACATATGTGTACTTCTCCATTGGCCTTTAGTGGTGTTACTATGGGGGTCTTCCACACCCCACTGTCTATGGGCTCCAATACCCCCCGACTGACCAGCTTGTCCAGCTGTCCATCGATTTTGGTTTTAAAGCGAAAGGCACTCGACGAGGCTTGATCTGTATTGGTGTTACCAGGGGATCAAGCTTGAAGGCTATCGGAGGACCCTTGTACTCTCCTAAGCTTGAACTGAAAACATCCACGAACCCTTGGCAGACTGAAGACAAGTCTGCTGCTTGTGTCCGGTGAATGCCGGTTACTTAAATGCCCAATGCATCAAACCAATTGAGCCCGATAGGGCTTATGCATTGGCCTTTCACCACTACAACATCTAATGGGCCTGTAAACCCCTTGAAATTCACCAACAGTGTGGCTTCACCTTTGACCGCCACTCGGGAGTTTTGGAAGTCTGTGAGCAGAAGGTTAGATGGCTGACGTTTGACCCATTTGTTGCTGCAGTTGCATATGTGCCAGAAGGTTCCTATGGAGATATGGACATGGCTGAGCCTGTGTCCAGTTCCATTTTTACCTGGAGTTGAAGCTTCTGTTTAAGGGGTGGTAGGCATCATTGTGGAACACGCTTCTCCAACTGGAGCAGAACCCTACCTGGTGTTGCCCCAGGGCCTCAGTACCTCTTCTGAATGAGTCTTCCGCTGATGGTCCCTCTGGCAACCTCAGCAGATGGCGGCAATGTGGCCTGGTTTGCCACATGCCCAGCATTTTGCTGTTCGGAATTGACATTCTACACGTTGATGGTGACCTCCGCAGCCCATGCATCTAAGGAACGGAACTGCCTTCTCAGCTTGCCACGGTCCCTTCTCCTGGTTCTTCTGTAGCTTGTCAACTTTGTAGTCTGAGTCGGTGTCTTCCATCCATTCGGCATCCTTATGGTGGACGGCTTCAGTGCTTGAAGTGTTTTTGGAGGGCTGCAGTGCTTTTACAGCCCCTCTGGCGGCTTTGTCCACCATGATCTCCTTCAAGGCCTCTTGTAGTGAGAGAGTCTCTTTGGCAAACAGTTTTTGTTGGAACTCTCAATTCCAGAGGCCACAGACTAAGCGGTATCTTAGTCTCTCCTCTAAATCCATGAAATTGCAGAGTTGGGACACTTGCCAAAGAGCAGCAATGAATTCTGTAGCAGTCTCACCGGGTTGTTGCTCAAAAGCATGCCTCCATGCTATGACGGATAATTTGGGCTTGAAGTAGTCTCGGAGCTTTTTCTTCAAGTCTGCGTAGGTGACAGACTCAAGCGGTGTTGGGGCGACCAGGTTTTTGGCAATGTTGAAGATGGTGGGGCTGCACATGCAGAGGAGGGTCATGGCCTTCAGCCCTGCTTTGCCAACGTGGATGGTGCGGAGGTAATTTTCGACGTGGGAAATGTAGAACACCCATCTCTCCAGGTGTGTGACATTGAACTCTTCGAGTTTTCCCACTTTCACCATGGTGAGTTGCTTGCGTTTCTTGTTGCTCATGTTGCCTTGTGCTGCTGGCTTCTGCGTAGGCCCTAGGATGGATCCTTAGGGCAGGGTGGTCTCCAGCTTGTCTTGCTGGCAGACCAAGGGGGGAGAATGTGGTCCCTGCCAGGCTCTGTGCTGGCCTCACCCCCTAGTGACTTCAGACTCTTACAATGAAGTAGCACATCCACCTTCATCATCACTGTTATATCTTCGGTTCTTTAGGCATTAAGCGAGACAAAGTGTTGAAACAGCAAACAAGTTTATTAACTCAGAACAGAAGCAGCCCTAATGGCTGCTGCACAGCTATTTATATGGTTAGCCTCTAGGAAGCAACCAATAGGTTTAAGGCAACAGTTTCCCGCCCCAAACCTAATTATCAGCCTAGAGACAGCAAGTCTGGCTTTCAGTAACAGCAACCGTTACATAACACAGAAATGTAAGTCAGACATAAAGCAAGTGATCAGACATTAAGCAAGTGATTTAAAACAGTTATGGCCAATACATTACAACATACTTAATATGAAATTTCAATTTTGGGCAATTTGAGTTAGATTCTGATAGATCGTGTTGTTGATCCCCTATCTCCAGCTTATACAAACTGAAGAGCGAAAGGAAGCCAATTATCCTGAAGCAATATAAACTCTTTCCTGACTTCTCCAGCAAGCTCAGTTTATAATTTAAACCTTTACATGACAGGAAAAGAAAGGAAAGAATAGGATACAAGAATAGAGGCGGAGGTAGATATAGACAGAAGTATATCACATTATCAACCCCAATCAATCCACTGAAAATGAAGATCTCTTCACTGAAGGTTACAAATCATAAATTACCAAACTGAGTCCCTGTATTAGTCCAGAATCTTAATCCCAGTATATCAATGTGTTTAGTATACTCCCTTGTGTTTTTTTTTAATGTAATATAATTTATCAAAGTGGCAAATATTTTACTCAAGAAAACTGTTGGTTTACTGATTCAGTAAATACTAATGGGCAATTTGTAGATCCTTTCTCATGTTTCTCATGATTCTTTAAACAGACTTGAACTGGTAGTCCTTTAAAAAACCTGTCCCCTATAAAGGCAAACTAATCAAGGAGAGAAGCAACCTAGAATTAAGGAGAAACTTCCTGACAGTTAGAACAATTAACCAGTGGAACAACCTGCCTTCAGAAGCTGTGAAAGTTTTTAAGAAAAGACTGAACAGCCATTTGTCTGAAATGGTATAGATTTCCTACCTGAGCAGGGGGTTGGACTAGATGACCTTCAAGGTCCCTCCCAACTACTACTACTACTACTACTACTTATTATTATTATTATTATTATTATTATTATTATTATTATTATTATT
>JAKJMR010013110.1:0-10552 GCA_024449315.1 Daboia siamensis | reverse complement strand
TTATTATTATTATTATTATTATTATTATTATTATTATTATTATTATTCACCTGTATGTATGAAAAATGTACATGTGTGTTTATGAGAGCTCTCTTGATTGTAACTGGAAGGATAAATATGACATTTTGTAATTTGCTTGAAGTTTATTATCTCCTGAAACTCCCTGGTGGAATTTAATGGAGACTCTAAGAAGTTGTTGATTTTCAACTTCCTGCTACATTTAAAACAGTAGCAGTTCTTTGATACCAAAAAACAAAATTTAGGAATTACATTTCAGACACCTAAACACCTTTTCATTCAGGGAACTCTCTTTTATAATTTTTTTTCTGTATGGGAATTCTTTATTATTTTTAAATTAAGTCTGATTGCTGTGCAGGAAGGTTGAATTTTAACTTCTTCTAAACAGTCAAATACTTGTGGTGTTCTCATCTGTGGGCAGACAAACCAGATTAGTGTCTTTGTCCATCTACTATCATTACCCTGTGAAGCTATATGTAGCCTTGGTTTCAAAGAAGGAGGGCTTTTAATCCATGCAATGAGAAGAAAGCATCAAGAGATATTTTACTAATTTCTTAACCAAGAAAGTATGAGTCAAGTAGGATTTTCCACTAGATCAGACATGTCAAACACAAGGCCTGGGGCCGGATCTGGCCCGCAAAGTGGTTTCATGTGGCCCACGAAGCCATCCTGGAAATAGTGAGGGAATGGCCCCCACTGCCTTGGCCCTGGCCCAGAGACCCTCCTTCTCCCAGAGACCCTCTGATCTGTCCCACTCCTGCCCGGGCTCCCATAGGCACCCTTGATGCAAACGATGTAGAGCTGGCCACGCCCACCCAGTAGGCCATATGCACTCTAGCCACACCTCCAGTAGGCCACGCCCAACCAGGCCATACCCACCCTGCCCCCTGAGGGCAACTGCAATGCTGATGTGGCCCTCAATGAAATTGAGTTTGACACCCCTGACCTAGATCATATAAAAAATACAAGATGCATGAACACCAAGATGAGTTAATTTGATGCAAAATTTCACAAAAAAATGTTGCATTTGACAAAACAAAAATAAAGTTCAGTAACTTATTTTTCAATATTCATGTTTCCCTTAGAATGATGCAGATATTTTCATCTATGTCAAAACACTGATAAAAGACAATTACTCTTTTTTCCCTGCCAATTTGATGGAATAAGTATGGTGAACCCTGACTTGAAGAACACTATATGGTCTTGAAGAAAACTCTTTAGTGCTACCTCATGTTGCTCTGGATTTTACAGTTCAGATTCTCAAGACTTAAAGCAGGAAACTCAAATGCAAATAATCACAAGTGTGCCAAATGAGAACTACTTTGTTAGCTTGAGGCTGCAAGGTTGAAATTTTTAATATGTTAATACAAACACTATTACTATTCGTGAATAGAAAATGAAGAAAGTTAAAGATATTGTGTCTTATTTTTCCATTAAATATACATTAAATTTTTAAAAATAGTGTGCCAAACATTTTACTTTGTCATTTACTTGATAGCATTTGTCATCAGCCAAAACACCAATATTTGGTTTTATTATTGATGTGAAATACTTTTTCAAGAGTGCTTTTGATTTAACTTAAAAATAAATGCTTTATCTCAGAAAAAAAAAATCACATTCTTTCATTGACCCAGAATCTCTTAGTACAGGAGAGGGAACAGTATTATCTTAGATAACCTTCATAGATGATGTCTGTGCATTTGTGAATGTATCTGCATATTATCAATGCAAATGCAAGAAACAATATACTGGGTACCAGCAATGACCCCATTGTCTCTAAGTACCAACTTCATGCACTTTGAGATTGGTCCATCTTATTAGAGTACTGGTCTTCCCAACTGTGGTCATGGATCACTCACATTCCAATAAGTCAGACCTCAACTTTTACACTTTTGCAAGGGAATATGCATGCAACAGCCAAAATTAGCTACATATAACTTCATTTAAAAATTATAATCCTATAATTATAATTACAATCCTGTAGACCAGCACTTGATAGCTAAAGAGAATTTGGGAGAAGGGAACCTGTAATTGATCTGGTAGCTTTAAAAGAGCTACAAGGAAGGAGCTGTTGTCACCAGAGAAGATTATTGGTTTGCACAGACACCTTTTTTTTAGGTATTCATTTCCTTACATAGTTAATATACAAAATGCTGCCTCCACATGTAAAAAAAACAGCACTCTAAATCAGAGGAATAAATGCCGTTTTTAGTTTTTTATAGAGTGCATTTAGTCTTCAAATAATTCACACAATGGTGTTAGAGATTTGGGGAAAGAGGAATGGGAAAGAGGAATGGGAAAATAAGAAAGCAATATGGACATAAAGAACTAGGAGATAAAAATGGAGTTTGTTAGTAGATGGTATCACAATCCAAACTGTGAAAAGCTCGAGCTTCAAATAGTTCAAAGAATCTCCATCTTAATTAACTTGATAAAAAACACGAGGCTGGTAATTCTATCATAGTTTCCAAGATTCTAGACTTTTCCACCAACCCTGACATTAACATAGTTTAAGGAAAAGAGTGTAATTCTTGCTTTCCAGTTTGTGTCAATTTGTGAAATGTGCAAGCATTTATATACACTTTGTATATAAATATAATGTATCCATTAATCATACTAGAAGGATTGTAGTTCACTGGGAGACAATCTACCAAAACAACAATTAATCTATGTATCTGCAGACAGGTTTGAAAAAAATATCATTAAAAAAATAGTTTGTATTGACTTTTTAAAAACTAACTTTATTTAAATTTCAAAAATCTTATAAAATTCAAAATAACAAAAAAATGGATTGGGAAGGGGTAGATCAAGGGGGAAAAAAGTTAAAAAGTGGCAAAAAATAAAAAAATGGGGAGAACAAATAAAAAAGACTTTTGACTTTCTTCAGTACAGATACAAATATATTAAGATAATCTATTATTCCAAATAAAATACTTTTCTATAATCATAACAGATGTAATCATCAAATCTTAAAATCTCACTTTCATTTTTATATTTTTCAAGCAAGAAGTCAAAAAAGTAATCTCCAATAGAAGCAAAGCTAAATATACTTTTGTCTTGCATCAAACTAATCAGATTTATCTTCACTGAAAATTTCACTTCATATATCCATATATATTCCCACTGACTAAACATAATATTACATCTATTTTTTCCTATTTAATCATACAGTCTTTAACATATTCATTCTTCTGGCTCATTTTAAACAATAGTTTATATAGCTTGTCCATTAGATATTCATAATAAATCCCTTAGTACATAAGTCTGTTTTCCATGTACAAAAACAGAGTTCTTTTTATCCAATGTAAGTCTTTCCACCAGTTATGCAAAGACAAACCATTGGCAACTGTGACCTTCTTTTCCTTTGTCCCCTTGTTTTTAATCTAATTCCTCTTGTTTTTATTTCTTTTTAAAGAAAAATAAAAGGCAATGCAAACTAAATATAGGAAAATAAAAATAAGAAAGAGAAAACAGAAAGTATAAGAGAAAAGAAAAAGGAAAGAAGAGGAAAAAAGAAAAAAAAAGAAAATTTGAAGAAGTAACTTCTAATCTTTATTACATGTACACGTGAAGTTAGTACTCCTTCATCCTCTATAAGGTTACATGTAAGTCTCTTCTTTCCATAACTCATCCCTTATTGATGCACAAATCATAAATGATTATTATTCCAGTCAGCAAAAAGTCCATAAAGGGTTGCCTAAAGTTTTCAGATAAGGGACGTGGTGGCTCAGTGGGTTAGGATGCTGAGCTTGTTGATCAGAAGGTCGGCAGTTTGGTGGGTCGAATCCTGAGTGCCGCGTAACAGAGTGAGCACCTGTTACTCGTCCCAGCTTCTGCCAACCTAGCAGCTCGAAAGCACGTAAAAAATGCAAGTAGAAAAATAGGGACCACTACGGTGGGAAGGTAACAGCGTTTTGTGCGCCTTTGGCATCTAGTCATGCCGGCCACATGACCACGGAGAAGTCCTCGGACAAGCGCTGGCTCTTCAGCTTTGAAACAGAGATGAGCACCGGCCCCTAGAGTCGGAAACGATTAGCACGCATGTGCGGGGGAATCTTTACCTTTACCTTTAAAGTTTTCAGAAATATCTTATTTTAATTCCAGTAAGTGAGGCAAATCAACTTTGCACTCCTTACTTTTGCTTTTTCCAAACTTTATCTTTGATATTTGTCATTTCTTTTTTAACATTTGGATGTATCCAGAGAAGAAGGCATCATTGATGACATTGTAGCAGCTAATTTCTGCCCATATTTTTCAAATGCCTCTTGTTGCTTGTTTATCTTCTTGAAGATCAGCAGTTGGACTGTGTGATTTTTGCTTGAAGAATAAGTGTAACCCATAACTAGGAGTGTCTAGTTATGCATAATTTTATCATGTATTTCCCTTATGTCTTTGACTGGCTCAGGAGAATATGTTCATGGTCATTCATACTTTAATGGCTAGATTTCTGACATTTGTCCTATGGTAGGCTGCCATTAAAGACACCCAGAATCTAGAGCTGGTCCAGAATTCTGCAGCTTGGATTATAATGGGCACAGACCTCAGAATGCCTATGAGACCTAACATTTTCACAAGCTGCACTGACTCCTAGTAGGTAGAATTAAAGGTGGTGGTTATCATCTGTGGGATCCTATATGGCTCAGGACTGGGTTACTTTCAGGAACATTTTTTTCCAGTGATTTCTCCTGTCTCAGTGGTTTCCAAAGTTGGGCATGCTCTACACACCTCTCCTGAAGCAATGTCATCTAATGGAACCTATGAGATGTGCTCTCTCTATTGTTGAGATTTAAAATGAATTATTCCTATTGGGCTTCCTTTATGGATATATCCTTGGTTCAGGTTTCTCCTTGGGCCTCATAGCCATGAGACCTTGCCCTGACCCTTTCCCGTGCTGCATGGTGTCTGGTACCTGACAGACATGATTTACAATATCCAATTAGTACCCAAATTCCATTGCTTTTCAAGTTAAGTTTCACTTTCTCTAAGATAAGATAGATATAGTATCCAATTAGTTGTTTTCCCTGAGATTAGGTTTTTATTCTGCTGAAGTGTATGATTTCCTGTAAATCAGGTGGTGTTTTGTTAACACGTATGTTTTGACTCACACTGTTTGGAATTTTTTATATGCTATCTCTTTTTGCTGTGGTGACCCCTCCCTTTTAAAACTGCCTAATAAAAGAGACTGTTGCGATCCGTTCGGGGGACATAACATCACCCCGGGCACTTCGTGCTCTCTCATCTTGAGAAACTTCTGGTGTGGTGTTTGTTTTTATTTGGCTTCTTTCGTCCTTGCGAGGACCCCCTAAATTGTCTCAGCGAGGGCTGAGACTCGTTCCTGCGGGAACCCAGGACAACATCAACAGGGAACCTCTGACAACGAGTACATGTTGCAGACTTGCAGCAACATTCCTTGAATTATAAAAAGTGGACTTTTCCCCTATGCACTAAATTGAGATGGTAAATGGTTCAATTCTATGATGAGAATATATGTTATTATTGCCAGCCTTGGTTATGGATTGATTAGAAGTTGTATTAGCTTGCTTTTATTGTTTTTTTCATAGCATTTTTTTGGTTTTGATTTTCATTGTTGTACACTATCTGGAAAAACATATTTTGCTCCAGAAATATAATTTGTTTTTTTTTCCTTAAATGTTTCTTTAAGGTATAACTATACCTGTCCCCCTTTATATCCATCTGGTAATGATCAGCAAGAATTAAAATGAAATGACACATCCTACACTTTAATGGATTCTAACAGATGCCATTACATGTATTAACATTTATCAGCAGAAATAAAAAATAGCAGCACTGCAGTTTTGCTTGCCCTCTAGAAGATCAGCAGTTGGACTGTGTGATTTTGTGACATCATGAGATTTAGAATATGGTTCCTGATGGGCTGCACTTCTACTGTAAAAAAACCAAACACTACTATGCTGAAAAAGCAGCAAATTAACCATGATTTACCTACAGAATTATGAAAAAAATGGGAGAAAGAGAGAATTTTTTTTGTCTACACATAGGTAAGTTTTAGTTCAAATATTATAAAAACTAATATATAGCAAAATAGTGTTTTTCTTCAGTTCTCCCTATGTATGAATGCATTTGTCTCTAGATTCTTTTATTATGTGGTTTTGATTTATATGAATTTCTAGTCCACTTCACCATAAAAATTTAAAATTAGAATAAATGTTTTTTTTATTATATGCCATGCATATAACTTACATGTCTGTCAATATTAGACATGAGGCACATGTCTAATGAGATGATGGCTTTATACAACATTCTAAGAATGTCAGCCACAACTCTGAATACCAGTGCTTTTTTTGTAAAAGAAAAAGGTGCCGGAACTCACACATGTCATACAACCCGCTTTGCCTACCCTACAAGGTTCCATCCAAAAAAGGTGCCGGAACTCTGTTCTGAGCATTCTATGACAAAAAAAGGCCCTGCTGAATACTATTCCTCTAATGTGCCAAACTATTCTTTCACTTCATCTAAGTGGTTCACCAGACCTTTGTGGACACAGACCAAAACTTTCTATTGGTTCAGTTCAATATTTCAAATTGCAGTTGGAGATGTGCAATTGAATAAAACCCAGAGAACACGCTTTAGTGCTTTCTCACTTTTCCAGCCATAGCATTCTTATGTACACCCACAAATAATACTCAGAACAATCATGTTCCTAGGTGTTTTTGCAACACTTGTAGATTTGGTATTGATAATGAGGTTAGCGTCCATGTTTCACTGGCATATGTTGGAGCATGTAGCACACACTGATCGAAAACTTTTCTCTTGAGACATAGGGAAAGGTTGTTCTTGAAAATTATGCTTAGTTTGCTGAATGCCTGCCAGTCACATTTAACACGCCGTTCAATTTTCTTTATTGTATCACCTACCACTGAGATCCATTGGCCAAAGTATATGTAATGGTCTATCACATATAGGTATTCTCCAGATATATTTTTTTTTCTTTCTTTGGTGAATTTATTAAACATAACCTGGCCCTTTTTCAGGTTTATTTTTAAGCCAAATTGTTCTGCTTTGTGCAGCTCTTGTATCTTTTTAACTCTTCTGAGTCTTGTGAAAAGAGAATATCATCTGCAAATCTTAAAGTCATTTAAATAGGCCCCATTGATATTTTTTCCATCTTTTGCCCAGTCTAGACTGCAAAATACTTCTTCAAGGCAGGGTGAGAAAAGGATAGGTGATGTTGTATCACCTTGTCATACACCTCATTCTATGTTGATTTCCACTTTAAGATCATTATTATTGTCATTGTTTTTTCATATATTCATTGTAGTAAGTTTATATAAGCAGTGTCTACATCTTGGTTGAACATTGCTTTAATTATTGCTTGCTGGAAGACTGAGTCAAACGCCTTTTTGTAGTCAATGAAAGCCATGCACAGAGGCATGGTGTGTCATTGTGCCTTTCAGTGATTTGCTGAACAACCTGGATGTGATCCATTGTTCTATAACCACTTCTGAATCCTGCCTGCTCCTTTGGCTGTGCATCATTTAATGTTCTCAATATTCTTTTTGCTATTATCTTGGTGAAAACCTTGCAGATGACTGAAAGAAGACTCACTGGGCCTTCTTTAAATCATCTTGGGCCCCTTTCTTCTGTGTAAGAATCACTTCAGCATTTTTCCATGCACTGGGTATCTTTTCTTCTCTAAGGCATCTCAAATATGGTTTTGCTAGTATCTTATGTAAATTATGACCACCAGCTTTCATCATTTCAACTGTAACACAGTCATTTCCTGACAGACAGTCATTTTTCATTGATTTTTATGGCACTTGATACTTCCTCCACTAGGATATCTGGTATTTCCTCTTTCATGGGTATTGTTACTTTTTAATGATTTTGATCTTTGTATAGCTCTGAATAGAATTTTCCAATTATTTCTAAAATTTCCTGTCTTGTTCTATACACAGAGCCATTTTCACATTTTAATGCAAAAATGTCTTTCTTTAGAAACCTAAAACAAAATGGATTGATGACATCAGCAAATATTGTGGGCCCAATTGGCAAAAGATAGTCATATTTATGTTTTAATGCAAAAAAATTTTCTTATATTTATAAGCTTGCATTTTGCTCTATTAATTCCTTTATAAGGAATAAATAAACATATTACAAGTGGCCACAATGAACAAAATTATATCTGCTTATATATACATAGAAGCATAAAAACATAGGAAACTGATGGCAGAAAAAGATTTAATGTTCCATCAAGCCTGCTCTTTAAGTTTTTATTTATTTATTTTATTTTTTGTTAGATGATGGACAGGTGATTATTCCAATCATGTTCTTCATTTAATGACTTTTATTGTTTTATCAATATATAAATTACAAATAAAAATAAAAATAGGTAATTAAGGGAAGGAAAAAAGAGGGGGAAAGAAAATATGACATGCAAGGGAAGAAAGAAAAAAAAGTGTTGACTTCCAACTCTTTATATTCTTTATATATCTTTATAAACCATCACCATTTATATTAACAAAATTCACAGTATTCTTTCAGATCTTTAATCTTAAAGGGAAAAATACTTTTTTCATCATTTTAAAACGCTAAACTTTTGTTTAAAACATTTCTGAAATCAAAACTATCTAATATATCTTTGTTTTAATTTCCTCTTAACATGCATACTTTAAAGTTTGCTGTTAAATTTAGATCACTCCTTGCAAGTTACCCTCATAGAATATATTTTTTTCTTCTTGTATAAAGGTAAAGGTAAAGGTTCCCCCGCACATGCGTGCTAGTCGTTTCCGACTCTAGGGGCCGGTGCTCATCTCCGTTTCATAGCCGAAGAGCCAGCGCTTGTCCGAGGACTTCTCCGTGGTCATGTGGCCGGCATGACTAGACGCCAAAGGCGCACGGAACGCTGTTACCTTCCCACCGGAGTGGTCCCTATTTTTCTACTTGCATTTTTACGTGCTTTCGAACTGCTAGGTTGGCAGAAGCTGGGACGAGTAACAGGCGCTCACTCTGTTACGCGGCACTCGGGATTTGACCCGCCAAACTGCCGACCTTCAAGTCGACAAGCTCAGCGTCTTAACCCACTGAGCTACCACGTCCCTTCTTGTATACATCCTTTAAAAACTCTAAACTTTTCTTTAAACTAATACATTTTTTCTTTAATTTTTTCTTAATACAGATACTCTCAAATACACTTTCAATAATATTTTACAAACTTTAGAATTATGTAAACATTATATATAAAGGAAAAACGCATTTTCAAACTTTAGATTATAACTTTCTTTCAATTACAAATATTGAATCAATAAAAATCCATCCTAATTCCAACTGACTCATTTAAGTTTAAGTCACTTTTTCCAGCTTGTATTTCTTCTCTGGAATGTTTGCCAAGTAGTTATAAGCTTCTCTTTTTCTCAAGGATTTCTCAACCTTGTTAATATCCGTAAGGAAAAAGTCCCAAACTTGTCCTTTTAAAAATTGCAGATTTTCTTGGTGCTCTTCTTTCAATTGTGTTGGGAGGTTTATATTTAAACCATCATAATAAGACTTGGTGTCAGGTTTATATTCCAAAATTGCAATAGACTCCTCTGCATTGTCAGCTACTTGTAAGATTGCCTCAGTGCTTTGGTAACTTTCTAGATATATTTGCATCTCTGAAGTAGTTTGAGAATTTTTTTAAACATCCTTGGAGCATCGCTGATATATGAACTGATGGATTTTTATTTAAAGATTTTTCAAATACATCTCTAATAATTTGCTCTTCCATTTTCTTAACTCTCTCTTTTGTCAAAGAGTAGCTTTTTAAAAAATCACCTAAGAATTGCTAGCCAATCAGGAATTGTGAAAATTGGAAAGTTTTAGCTACCCACAGCAAAGTAGACCAAGCTACAAATTGCTAAAAATAATAAACAAAAAGTACAACTTTATGCCCTTATATTTCTCCATCAACTTAAAAAAAATATTCCACATTTCCTTATTTTGGCTTGCCTTAGCAACCTTCTTTCTTGTTGAAGAAATCCTCAAAATGGCACAGGATGTGGCTAAAGAAATCTGCTTTTAAAGGTTAAAAGTCCTTTAAAATAATTTATAAATGAAAGATAGAACTTACTGTCTGTTTGAAAAATAAATTCCAAAATAGCTGCTTTTTCAACAATAAACTTACTGCATCCCTGTCCCCCAGCTTTTGGCACATTGGCTGCTTCAATGCACAGCTCCTGGAGCTACTTGCAAATCTTTGTTGTATTGGAGGATCTTCTAGGACTTTCCCTAATCCCAGAAAATCATATAAACTAAAGGAATGTAGGTGAAAAAGCTACAGCCCAGGAAAAAACCCTTCAGGGATCCCTCCCTGGCCATGTAGTCAGTTGGCCATCTTTTCACCAGAAATCCAATTATGTTCACTCAGTAATTGATGATTGCCCCACTACTTCCACTGGAAGCTGACCAAGATTCAACCACTCTTTCTGTGAAGTATACGGGCATATATTTCTGAGAAGACTGAGCAGAAATATTTGTTAAAATGATTTGTGGGTTCTGGAGACCTCACTTAAAAAAA
>JAKJMR010013105.1:0-11282 GCA_024449315.1 Daboia siamensis | reverse complement strand
GTTGGACATCTCTACCCCAAAGAAAAGATTTCTATTATATCACTGAAAGAAGTCCATAGAAACAGAGGAAATAATTCCATGTATCCAGATCCAAAGCCTCATTTAAGTTGAATCTGGCGCTTGGTTTCTTTGAGGCTGCTTGGATACAAGTCATGACAGATGATGATAGCAGATTTAGATTCCCAGTAGGTGGAACAGTTTAGGCTCTACAGGTTCCTCATCCTGTTCCCATATAAAGGTACTTTCCTGACCACCAGTTGCTACCACATTTATGAAGAGTGTTTTATTTTAGTACAGTAAGATTGCCTGATGTCACTTTCAGTTTTGAGCTATGTAGCTGTACCGTCCCTTTAAAAAAAAAATCTCTTTGTTCTCCTCTTAAGGTTCCCAGTTGTCCATGATTTGAAATGGGAAGAGGTGCACAGAAAAGGCTTGATTTGCAACTGCCTTGTTCCACATGCCGTAAAGAAAAGAGATGCTGAAATATTAGTTACAATGCTTAGAGGGCCTTCCTTACGAGAATAGGCTAAAGGGTATGATGCTTTTTAGTTTAGGTGAAAAGATGAGTTAAAGGACAGGAAAATCTTAACGTTTAAAGAGCTATTAGAGAAGCAATTTGGTCAAGTGGTTCACCCAGGGGTCTCCAACCTTGGCAACTTTAAGACCTGTGGACTTCAACTCCCAGAATTCCCCAGCTGGCTGGGGAATTCTGGGAGTTGAAGTCCACAGGTCTTAAAGTTGCCAAGGTTGGGGACCCCTGGGTTAAGCACCAGGTTAGAAGCTGGGAGATGGTGAGTTCTAGTCCCAACCTAGGCATGAAAGACAGCTGGATAACATTGGGCCACTCATTCTGTCTCAGTCCAACTCTCCTCACAGACCGGCTGCTATGGGGAAAAGAGAAAGGAGTATTAGGTATTTATTTATTTGTTACATTTATTTGCCGTCGATCTTGCCGTGGGGCTACTCTGGGTAGCTTACAACAATAACATGAGAAAAACTGATAAAAATGGTAAACATAACAGTAACAAATGAATGACACAATAAAAATAAACAATTGGAAGTATAACAATATGAAATTAAAAAGATGGGAGCAGGAAGCAAATGGTTGAGATACTCAACTAATTAGTCCAGTGGCCACCTTCAGTGATGTACGCCCCTGTTGGACCTGCCAGCACTTAAACCTCTACATAGTTGGTGTGCAGCTGCTTTCTTCTCCCAGCCGAATGACCTTGAAGCAGCTTCTTGGGGAAACATAGCAGTACTTTCGCTTTCCCCCAAGCATCCCCCCTCCTCAGAGTTCATGGCAGACTATCGCTGCTTGGAGGCGAACACACAAGCAAGCGTGGTTCTCCAGGCCAACCACAGAAGCAGGCCTTCAGGTGGAAAGATGGGAGGGTGGGGACAAAGCTTACCCTGGGGACTAGGTAGGACATTCCAGAAGACCAGCACTACAGCAGAGAAGGCTCTCCTGGATCCCTTCAGTCAGAGTTCCTTGACCGACAGGATCCTCAGCAAGCCTCCTCTGCCAGCAGCAGTAGGGCGGGCTTGTCTTAGCATGACGAGATGGTTCATCAAGTAATCTGGACTTATGCCATGGACGGCTCTGAAGGTCATAACCAACATTGTGACCTGCATCTGGAAGCAAACCGGCAGCCAGTGAAGCAATGGTGTGACGTAGATCATTCTACGGGTCCCAAAGACCGCTCAGGCTGCTGGTAAGATATACTTACCGCCTTGAGTTATTTATAAACATAATAATGAAAACAAATATAAAAAACTATGGCAAATAATGAATGGACTTGGACTTGTGCAATTAACGTCTAAAATTCACTGACAAACAGGACAGCGATGACCACGTCTTAAATATTTGTAGAAGGTTAGAGCATATATGTATTTTGAAGACAAGGATCCCTGTGGCAAGGGCATCGCTGTGCTTAAGGCCTCCTTGGCAAGGGAGTCGGGTACGAAACACCTTTTTTTATACTGTGCTTGTGGCCACTGCTGGTTTCCTGCCATTCACAGAATTAACGGCTGGCAGTGGAAAGCAGAGTGACATTTTTATTTCTTCTTACTGTGCTGCAGTCCTCTTCCAGATGTTAGCCTTCAGATTATGTTTCAGGAAGTGGGAAGGTGAGGCATCTTTATGGCTGGATCCACTGTTGATCTGAGAGGGAAGTGGTTTGTCGGAGAGGCTCTCCCACTCGCAAGTCTAGATCACAAACTTATACACACAGAGGGGAGCCTGAGCAGAAATTAACAACTGGCTATTTCCAGAACCAGCTCCAACTCCAACTATGGAGAGGCCGGCACAAGAGGCTTGGCTTAAAAGATTTTGGGGTGTTTTTTTTAAGCAGGCAAGAAAAAAAAAACTCTTCATGCCAAGAACTTAGCAGCACTTTTAGGAGGTGATCAGATACAGCTGAAAATGACATCAGTTATGTCTTAATGAGCCTCTTCAATTCCAGTCCTTCAAAGTTGGTCATAGTGTCAGTTATATCGAATTAGTAGTTCCTAGTTGGAGGAAATCCGTTATGAATGGATTTAACTTTCTCAGCCTTCTCCTCTTAATCTGGCCAGCTTCAATTCTAGGCAGCATAATCTCTAGACGGATAATCCTCGACTTATGACCACAGTTGAGCCCCAAATTTCTGTTGCTAGGTGAGACAGTTGTAAAGTGAGTTTTCCCCACTTTATGACCTTTCTTGCCACATTTGTTAAGTGAATTATTGCAGTTGTTCAGTTAGTAACATGGTTATGTAAATCTGGCTTCCCTATTTCCTTCTCAGAAGGTTGCAGAAAGGGGTCACATGACCTCTGGGACAGGGCAACCCTCATAAATATCAACCAGCTGCCAAGTGTCCAAATTTTGATCATGTGACGATGGGGGTATGCTGTAATGGTTGTAAGTGTGAAAAATGGTCATTTTGCGCTCTTAGTTCATGGTGACCTAACCCTAACCCTACATCCATGGTGGCGAACCTATGCTATGCATGCCACAGGTGGCACGCAGAGCCCTCTCTGTGGGCACGTGTGCCTTCTCCCCATTCCAAAGCCTTCAGCTGGCTTTTATAAAATCTTTTCGCTTTAGGCCTCTGCTGCTGTGTCCAAAAAAAAAAAAGATTCAATCAATCCATCAATTTCAACCTCATGGGGGAAAAAAGATCATGGAAAGTTGGAATTGATTGATTGAACTTTTTAGTCCCACCCAGTCTGCCATTATCACCGCAGCCACACTCACCCAATGGTCCACACCTACCTGGCACCCGACAATACATAAGTGGGTTTTGGGTCACAGTTTGGGCACTCAGTCTCTAAAAGGTTTGCCATCATTGCTCTAGGGAAAGGTAACCCGCAATTTACAATGACACCGACCAGCAGGAAGGAGGGAGAACATGGCCCATGATGCCCTATATGGGAGCCTAGATAGCCAGATGTTATTCTGTCTTTCAAACCAATGGCCCTAGAAGGTCCTGAGGAATGCAGCTAGCAAAAAGATCTCTCTCACTGACTCTCTTGCCACATCAATGGAATACAGCAAGGGTGTCCAATCTTGGCAACTTTAGGACCTGTGGACTTCAACTCCCAGGATTCCCCAGCCAGTGGGATGCATAGCATGGGTTCGCCACCATGGACGTAGGGTTAGGATTAGGTCACCATGAACTCGTATAGGAAAATGGACTTCGCCAACAAGCTCGGAATTCTTGGGTATGGTTAGGAGGGCACTAACTTTTCTAGGTTGCCCTATCTATGTTTCCTGGTAAAATACATGGGAAAATCCCATTGGAGGAAAATTCTACTTAGGGTTAGGGTTAAAAAGGTAAAGGTAAAGGTTCCCTGCACATGTGTGCTAGTCGTTTCCAACTCTAGGGGCCAGTGCTCATCTCCGTTTCACACGACTCCGTGGTCGTGTGACCGGCATGACTAGACGCCAAAGGCGCACGGAACGCTGTTACCTTCCCACCCCAGTGGTCCCTATTTTTCTACTTGCATTTTTACATGCTTTCAAACTGCTAGGTTGGCAGAAGCTGGGACGAGTAACAGGCGCTCACTCTGTTACGTGGCACTTGGGATTCGACCCGCCAAACTGCCAACCATCTGATCGACAAGCTCAGCGTCCTAACCCACTGAGCCACCGCGTCTCTATGGTTAGGGTTAGGTCACCATAAACTCAACGAGCAAAATGGATATCACCAACAAACTCAGAATACTTAGGTATGGTTAGGAGGGCATTGACTTTTCTAGCCTGCCCTATCTATGTTTCTTGATAAAATACATGGAAAAATCCCATTAGAGGAAAATTCCACTTAGGGTTAGGGTTAGGTCAGCATGAACTCCTAGAACAAAATGGACATCGCCAACAAGTTCAGAGTTCTTGGGTATGGTTAGGAGGGCACTGACTTTTCTTGCCTGCCCTATCTATGTTCCCTGGTAAAATACATGGGAAAATCCCATTGAAGGAAAATTCCACTTAGGGTTAGGATTACCGCACCATGAACTCATAGAGCAAAATGGATATTGCCGTTTGTTTGTTTGGTATTTTTTTTTTGCACACGGTGGTGGAGGCCTAAAGTGAAAAGGTTTTATAAAACCCAGCTGAAGGCCTAGGACTGGGGCGACAGCGTGCATGCCATGAGAGAGGGCTCTGCATGCCACCTGTGGCATGCGTGCCATAGGTTTGCCACCACGGCCCTAGAAGATCCTGAGGAATACAGCTAACAAAAAGATCACTCTCACTGACTCTCTTGCCACATCAATGGAATACAAATGTCTAGAGCAGGGGTGTCCAACCTTGGCAACTTTAGGACCTGTGGACTTCAACTCCCAGAATTCTGGGAGTTGAAGTCCACAGGTCCTAAAGTTGCCAAGGTTGGACACCCCTGCTCTAGCCTTCCAACCATGAGTATGTGCAATAACTAATGTGTTTATTAGTAAAGATGTGAATATGGAAAGATAAAAGTAAGTGTATTCATTTGTTCCATGGAACCAATGCACGCAGTCATTATTTAGATAATAGCTCTATTGGGAACAATCAAAAGAGCAGAAAACAATGTGCAAACTTTCAAGTTTTCCTGACCCCTTCCTTAGGAAAGATGTTGCAAATGCAGGGATTAGGTGAAACAGAAGGAAAGTCCCAACATTAAACCAGCTGTTTCAGCCATGGGATCAACAGTTCAAACTTAGCTTCTCGTAAAAACCTGAGTTTGGGATAGATATAATTTGTATGATTTGGGAGCTTTGTCAGGAGACAAATCTATAAGCATTTTTAGAAGTGTAATAGATTATACAGTGACTTTCAGTTGGATTGATTTGCTAAAATGCATTCAGATTACAATCCAGTTTAACTACATTTAATTAAAAATTACTTTGACTCCCATACTATTGTATCTTATCTTATAGTACACTTTTAATCGGTACAATGCCTAAAGTAGGTACTGAATTGAACAGCAGTATAAATCTTAAGTTATAAACATTGAATCTTGTTTTCAAATACCGGACAGATTTCCCATATCAGGCTATACAAAGGCAAGCAAATCACATCGTGGCTGTGGGAAGACCTGTGAATTCAACCACAATGGGCCAAATGGAAGGAGTTCAAAGCTGCTCAAAACATCAACAGTCTATTTGTGGGGGGAAAAGCACCACGTCGGTACAAGTAATCCAATGCCACGGGTTTCTTTTGTTTGCCTGGGTCAGTTTCCTGCATTTTTACAGAAGTGGGAGTCAGGAACCTCCTGTGCGGACATGCCTGAGTAGGTGCTGGAATAAGATAATAAGTCTATTTCGAGCAGCATTGCAGATGTAGCGGACTGAGAGGCATCTCATTCACCCTGGGTTGACGTCAGGTGCTGCCACGAAGACTGACTTATCGGAACTGGCGGGTGCTTAAAAAAGACGAGATTCACTCCTCCATCCAACGCTTAGAGACCTTGGAGTCTCTGTTTTGCCAATGGTACAAGTACAGATTGGGTGAAACCTGGCTCAAAAACAGTAACGGTGAGAGGGACCCTGGAGTCCTAGTGGACGATCACTTAAACACGAGCCAGCAGTGTGCGGCAGCAGCCAAAAAAAGCCTAATACAATACTTAGTTGTATAAACAGAGGCATAGAATCAGAATCATGTGAAATATTAGTACCACTTTATAAAGCCTTAGTAAGACCACACCTGGAATACAGCATCCAGTTTTGGTCACCACATCAGGAAAAAAAAATGTTGAGACTTTGGAAAAAGTGCAAGGAAGAGCAACTAACTGATTAAGGCCCTGGAGACAAAAACTTATAAAGAATGGTTACAGGAACTGGCTATGTCCAGTCTAGAGAAAAGAAGGACTAGGACTGACATTATAGCTGTATTCCATTATTTGTGGGGATGCCACAAAGTAGAGGGGTCAACTTATTTTCCGAAGCACCAGAAGGCAAGACTGTGGATGGAAACTGACCAAGGAGAGAAGCAACCTGGAATTAAAAAGAAACTTCCTAACATTGAGGACAGTTAATCAATGGAACAGCTTGCCTTCAGAAGTTGTAGGTGGTCCATCACCGGAGGATTTTAAGAAGAGACTGGACAGCCACTTGACTTAAATGGTAGTGGGTCTTCTGCTTGAGCAGGGGGTTTCACTAGAAGACCTCCAAGGTCCCTTCCAGCTCTATTCTGATTGAGATTGAGATTGAGTCTGATGTCTACTGTCATGTGGATTAGGTGAACCCAAGCATGTTCTTCTACAGCTTTGGCAAGGAAGTGTTTTCTTTCAGCACTCAGCCTTGCAGGCATGTTTGAGGCTTCTGACTGAGCCAGATGCTGCTATAGGGGAACCAAGGTGTTCCCAGATGCTACATCAGGAATCCCCAAATTCTTTAGTTCATCAACACCTTCACAGAGTTTCAAGTTGTTCATTGATGCAAACATTTATTATATGAAAATAATTTAATAAATATTACTACTACTAATAGTACTAATAAGTACTACTAATAGTAGTAGTAGTAGTAGTAGTAGTAATAATAATAATAATAATAATAATAATAATAATAATAATAGAACTGGAGAAGATAACAAAATACGAAGACCTACAAATAGAAATAAAAAGACTGTGGCAAAGGCAAGCAAGGGTAGTACCAATAGTAATAGACACTTGGGTGCAATCCCAAAACAACTGGAGCACCACTTGGACACCAGTGGCATTGACAAATTTGCCATCAGTCAATTGCAAAAGGTGGCCTTACTAGCTTCCATCCTGCGATGATATCTGTAATAACATCAAACATCCACATCTGCCTATCCCTCAATAGGCAGACAAAAATGCCAAATCTAGTCTGAACATCTGGTTGACTCTGTGATTATTATTATTATTAACAACAACAACAACAACAACAACAACAACAACAACAACAATAATAATAATAATAATAATAATAATAATAATAATAATAATAATAATAATAATAATAATAATAATAAAATTACCACAACATTGAACCCTTGGGTAGTTTCATCAAGCGCTGGGTTTAATATTGACCCTGTGAAGAACCCAGGTCTAAACAGAGATGGCCCTAAGTACAGCATGCAAGCCAGTTTTCACACTGGAAAGTTGTACCAGATTCCTCCCATCACTTATAGCAATATTCTCTTAAATCAGTAAATTAGATGATGTGTGAGTATACATATGTGGATTGCCTTAACCAAGGATCTTTCAGTGATCATTCTTTTAACATGTTGCAATCAGACTTGATAAAGAGCTACTGTATATTCATGTATATTAAGTATATAGAAACCTAGCAGAAGAGATCCAGGGAGTGCAGTTAACCCTCATTCTTGCTATGCTTTTATTTGTTTGGGCCCCAGGATTAGTGAATATATGAATAGCAGTTACAATATCTACTGTAAGTGGTCGTTTCTATTTATATTTTTAACTTAAATATAAAGGCTGCATGGACCTCAAGGCAGTTTATGTAGAATCACTTAGCAAAGGTACCCTCGAATGTATCATGTACCCTCGAATGCTGCCTTTTGGTACCTTTTCTTTAGATCAGTGGTTCTCACTTGTAAAATTCTGAAGTTATTAAGTAATGCTTTAGGAACAGCATTTATAGTCTCAAACACTTTTACCTAGAAATAAAAAGATCCACGGATTTTAATGAAATGTGTGCATAGACCAGTTTAGTGAAATGTGTGTTCAGACTTGCTAAATCCAAAGACTTGATCCAAGGGACTCATCAACAATATTCATTCACTGGCATATCCTTTCTTCTCCTCTCTCAATTATCCATCTCACAAAGCCTATTGAATGTCTTCTAATCATCTGAAAAAGTTTGAGAGAAGTTACACAATGGTGAAGTAGTTACTCTCTGTCTTGGACTAACTGAATATTGAAAAATTACATGTGCCCTAATAGAACTCCCAAGAGGACATAAAGCTAATAAAAGAGAATATCTGTAGCTCAGGGTTCAACTATGGAGTCCTTCATGGTTGCTTGCTTGCAGAGATTTTATTACCCAACTAGGTAACATCATCAGTGTTAGCGGGATGTGGTTTTCTATTTATTAGTTTGTCTTCTCCATCGAAGTGTCAAAGCACCTTTTTAGTATTCCAAGTATTAAATGGTAGAGACCGTGCTTAAAAGGTGTTTGCAGTGAAATTTTCACATCAAGGACTTCATTTTTGCTCCCGGGGTTAATTATGCTGCTTAAATGAATCCATATGCATGACAGTGTTGCCTTTATGGTTGAGTATCATAATAATTAGATACATTAAAATATCTTGTGGGAATTGTTTACTATTAATTGTGTTTTGGAAGATGACAACAATTTCATTATGTCCTAGAATTTCTAATACCCCCATTCATTACTGTGGAATCTCGGTGGGGATCCTGAGTGTCCTTTATGACTCAAAGAATTCAGATTATTATTTTCTTCTTTGAAAAGTGTATAGTAAATTGGAAACGTTTGCCTCATGCCTCCATGCAACAGAAATACGGTTATGATAGAAACCAAGTGATAGATACTATTGTGTGATTTGCTCATGCATTCTTTAGTTATTTGTAAATAATACCAAGTTTAATACTAGTGCCATGGATATCTTTTCCTTTTATACCTTTGGTCTTTCCAACTCAGTGCTGTTCCTTCTGATTGTCAGCTGAGCTGTTCCCAATCCAGGCATTCATTTTTTTCTTGGTCCTGTTACTGGCAGTTTTTTTTTTAGCTCAAATGCTGGGAACTGAACCTTGGAGTTTTCTGTCCCCAAAATATGTGCTTCTGCCATCAAGCTATGTATTTATTTACTATATTTATATCCAGTGCCTTCAGCAGTGCAGTGTTCCTGAGACAGCCTACAATTAAAATGAAATTAAAAAACAAACACACAAAACTAAACACAACAGCAATAAAGATCCAGCAGATGAAACGCGCCCAGGGATGGGGGTGGGATGGGGTTCCGCTAGCTATCCTCAATTGTGGTGAGCAGAAGCTGTTGGAATCGAGAATGGGCAGAGAGCCAGCATTGCTTGAAATTCTGAGAATTGTCGTTCCCTTCATAGGTCAGTAATACAAGATGATGCAAAAGCATTTTCTTTAGAGGAAGCAAAGTGCATTAATATTATCTCTGGAGCTTCTAAATCAGTGTTTCCCAACCTTGTAACTTTAAGCTGCCTGGACTTGCTCTTTCTAAGATTTCCCAGCCAGCATAACCACACAGAGTTCTTCCGGAGCAGCAAAGCAAAGTTCAGAATGGCCTTGCCATCTCTGATGCCTTAAACTGATGCTTTCAGAGACCATCACATTTCTTCTTTCAGAAGGAAAGGGACACAGCAAGTTATTTGAGATCCAGGCCTTTATGATTGGAAACGTGATGGTGGTGGCTTGGCATAAATTAGTAAGGGAAATGTTGCTAGAAATCAAATGTAAACATTATTCAACTGATGTTACCTTTGAGATGGGCTTGGCTTTGAAACTGGTGGAGCATGTGGAATCACCTTAAAAATGGAGAAGAAAACGGAAAGAAAGAAAATAGACGTGCAGCAGACGGGGTTCAAAAGTCGTGTGTGCAGATGTGGGAAGTCATTTTCAGCCTGAAGACTTTAATGGGTTATGGCGGAAATCTGAAAAGGGGAAATTGAAAGGTAGATTGGTCGTTCATTCCCCATCTCATTCCAATGTTCTTTGCTCTGAATTAGACGACCGAACGTTTGGAAAACTCACACTCCAAGTTTGATCTTATTCATGGGATGCTTGCGAAATGGAACGAACGCTCTGAGATCAGTTGGAAGGAAGTCAAGAAATTGTCCCCTCACCTTTCGGTAGACCTGGCTGAGTGCTTTTCTTTCACACCTTTTTATGGGAAGAGAAGAACACCCAAGCAGGGAGATATTAAAGCAAACAAAACTGCATTTCAATATGAGCCCGTCTTGACAGTATGATGCTTCTAGCAGTTTAATCAAGAAGGGGTTTAGAACGCTGGAACACACTAAATATTACAAATTACTGAAAGCTTTATTAGTCATTCTTTTGATTCTTCTTCTGTAGGCAAACAAGAGTAGGGAAACATATGCAAACAAAAATGAGAGCAATATAGATCAAAGCGATTACCATGATCATAGTTAGAGATGCTGCTTTAAGCATCGTGGACAATACTGTATTTGTTTCCAGTCTTGCTGGGAAGATTCATACTTCAGTTTCAAGCGCAGAAGGTTGACCTTGGGCTAGGTCTTGCCTAAGCCAAAAAAGCTCTTTTATCAAATGGATCAAAGAGAGATAGATTCTTTTAATAGGACAAATAGGAGCAACTGTCCAGAGTTCTGAAAGTTGGGGTTATCTCTACCAAATCCATTCAGGTAGAACAACATATTTCAGCAGTAAAGTAAAGTAAAGTAAAGGCATGATTGCTCGTAGTTAGTCGCAAGGCCTTCCCACCAGCCGTTGTTTTAATCTGTTCAGAAACCAAGCATCACCACTATCTCTGGTCTTAGCAGCACCTCAAAAGTGAAAATGATGCTGGCTTGGATTTGTGTATCACTTCCTAACTTCTCTGCCTTAAATGTCAAATGTCTTCTAGGTCAGAAGAGAGGGATTAACCCAGCACATGATATTTGGGGCAGGTTTGTTGCAAATGAGCTTCTTAGTTATGCATTAAATGCAGCTTCTTGCAAAACCTGGCTTTGTCCCCAATTCTGCTAACTCTCTTGTAGATCCAAGGCTTGAAGTAAATTAAGATTATAATATGATATCTATTCCAGGCATAGGTGACATGTGGCTCCTTAGATGCTGAACTCCAGTTGATAATGTGCAGTAGTGAG
>JAKJMR010013104.1:0-18023 GCA_024449315.1 Daboia siamensis | reverse complement strand
CCCTGCCAGATAAATTTTGATAATACCTTTTGCCATTCTTTAAAACAATTCAACTTTTCAATAATTGGAAGTACTTGAAATAGAAACAACATTTTTGGCAATACATTCATCTTAACAACTGAGATTCGGCCCATCAAAGACAATTTCAAATTTGTCCAAATATCTAAATCTCTCTTAATTTCATTCCACATTTTATCATAATTATCTTTATACAAATTCAAATTTTCTGCCGTCATATTTACACCCAGATACTTCACCTTTTTTACAAACATCAAACCAGTGGCTTCCTGTAACTTACTTTTTTCCTCTAATGACAGATTTTTCCCTAAAACTTTGGTTTTATTCTTATTCAATTTAAAACCTGCAACATGTCCGAACTCTTGTATTATTTCCAGTGCTTTAATTGCACTGGTCTCTGGATCTTGTAATGTTAAGACCAAATCATCAGCAAAGGCTTTTAGCTTATGTTGTTTCGAACCCACTACAATCCCTTTCACACCTTCCTCTTTCCTTATCATATTCAGCAAGACTTCCAGAACCGTAATAAATAACAGAGGGGAGAGTGAGCACCCTTGCCTGGTACCCTTTTCAATTCTAATTTCCTCTGACACCATATTATTAACTATACTTTTTGCTTTTTGCTCAAATTAGATTGCATTTAAACCATTCATAAAACTCTGCCCAACCTCCATATTTTCAAAATTCTTTTTCATAAAACTCCAAGAAATATTGTCAAAGGCCTTCTCCGCATCAATAAACATTAATATAGCCTTAGAGTTCTTTTTGGCCTCTAACCTTTCCAAAATATCAACTATGTTCCTAATATTGTCCTTCATATGTCTACCAAGTAAAAAACTTGCTTGATCATGATGAATAAGATCTTGAAGGACCTTCTTCAGTCTTGTAGCCAAGATATTAGCAAAAATTTTGTAATCCACATTTAACAAGGAGATTGGGCGGTAATTCTTTACTTGAGCTCTGTCTGTATCTGGTTTAGGTATCAACGTAATAAATGCTTCTCTCCAGGTCTCAGGTGCCTTATCCCCTCTAGTAATTCATTACATACTTTCATCAGTGGCTGAATCAGCCAGTCTTTCAGTGTCTTATAATATTTTGCTGTCAGTCCATCAGGTCCTGGTGCCTTGCCAATTTGCATTTGATTAATTGCTGCCTCCAATTCTTGTCTTGTAATCCAGTAATTGAGTAGGGTCCTTTTCTCTTCAGGAATTTTCTGCCATCCATATTTGTCCAATAACTGTTCTGTTTTAATTAAGTCCTCTTTTTCTTTCTTGTATAGCTGCTTATAATATTTCTGAAAACATTTCCTAATTTCTGCAGGGTTCTCAATAATCTTTTCCTCTTGTGTTATCATAGTTATTGTACTTTGTCTCTGTCTCTTTTTCAACTGCCAAGCTAGTAACTTACCACATTTATTTGCTGATTCAAAAGATCTTTTCTTCATCATTTTTATTTTCCATTCGATTTCTTGATTAATTATCTGAGAGAATTGTGATTGAAGGGCTTTTATTTCTTTTTGAACCTGTTGATTCTTTGGATTACTCCTCAATTTTTTCTCTTTCTCTTTCAATTGGTTCAAAATGATATCTTTCTTTTCATTTTGGGCCTTCTTCCTTATTACATTCTGTTGAATCAAAAAACCTCTCATGACCGCCTTACTTGCGTCCCAAATGACCCTTTTTTCTACCTCTGCATTCAAATTTATCTCAAAATAGTCTCTTATGGTTTTTGGGGCCTTCTCAACAATCTGTTCACTTCTCAGCAAGGCATCATTCATTCTCCACCTAAACGAACCCTGTAGAAACAATTTTAATTCCAGCAGCACAGCGTTATGGTCAGAACAAGTCTTTGGGCAAATCTGTAATTTGTTTATTCTCATGGCCAAATCTCTTGTTGTCCATATATAATCTTGGCGGGAACACGATTTATTTGCATCAGAGAAAAACGTAAAGTCTTTCTCCAATGGGTTTTTCAATCTCCAAGTATCAATCATATCAAAATTATCCATCATTTCAAAGAAAGTCTTTGGTAGTCTTCCATCATTAGAAATCTTCTGTCTTTGTGATCTATCCATCAATGTGGAGACTACTCCATTCAAGTCTCCCATCAAGATTATCTTATAATCCATATAATCCAAAAGTACATCGTGTATCTTCTTGTAAAATTCAGCCTTACCTTCATTTGGTGCGTAAATTCCAAGCATCAACATTATCGCCTTGTGCTGTTATTTCAACTGCAAGACATCCTCCCTCCTCATCTTTAAACAATAATTTTGCTTCAAATTTCTCTTTAACATAAATCACTACTCCTTGTTTCTTAACTTTGTCTGCCGAAATAAATTCTTGACCTAATCTTTTATTTTGCAAGATTTTTCTATGAGTTCTCATCACATGTGTTTCTTGTAGGCATATCACATCCAAGTTCTGTTTTTGCAACACGTGATGGATTCGATTTCTTTTAGGTTTTGAATTTAAACCATTCACATTCCATGATAAGATTCTTAGTGCCATATTGTTTTACTGTACTGCTCTTGGCTTAGCTCCTGCCCCAGCTCCTAACGGCCCTACGTCAAAAAGAGGTGGTAATTCCAGTTATGGACCAGGTCTTGCCTCTGCTTCCAATTCGAGATCTTTTACGTTCTTCTCCAGAAATCTTTCCTTCTCTCCCAATGTTTGAATTTGAATCTTCTTCTGTTGATATTTAAAATATAATCCTTCGGGGAATTCCCAACGGAAATAGATCCTTTTCTTTCTTTTTTTTTTTTTTTTTTTTTTTTTTTTTTATTAAAAAGTTTTTCAATACATTTTAATTATAACATCCCATTCCCCACCCCTCCCCCGCCCTCTCCCACCCTCTTACCCTCCCTCTCCCCCCTCCCCCCCCAGACTTCCCAGAGCTAGATACAAGGTATAAAAAATAAGATAACCAATCATAAACGCCCATATGCTAACAATAATAACCTATTAATTCTCTCGCGCTTTAGCTCTTATAAATTGACTACAAGCAATATACTTATTCAAATGCTAAATAAAACTTTTTAGTCCCATATTTATTCTAGATGTAATCAATCCATTTCTTCCACTCCACAATATATCGTTGTTGAGAATGGTCTTTCAAATATGCTGAAATCTTTGCCATCTCCGCCAGGTTGGAAACTTTTAAAGTCCATTCCTCTAAAGTCGGCAGTTCTTGCTTCTTCCAATATTGCCCTATTAAAAGTCTCGCTGCCGTAATTAAGTTCAACATCAAATTAATGTCCAACACAATAGTATCAGTAATAATACCCAGTAAAAACAATTGCGGACAAAACTTTATCCTTTTCTTGAATATCTTCTGCATATTCCACCAGATTTTAATCCAAAATGGTTTGATCTTTTTGCAAGTCCACCATATATGAAAATACGTTGCGTCTTCGCCACCACATCTCCAACATTTAGGCTGATAGTTTGGATACATACTTGCTAACTTTCTAGGATCTAAATGCCATCTGTAAAACATTTTATAAAAGTTCTCTCTTAAATTTTGAGCTTGGGTAAATTTCACATTTCTCACCCAGATCTTTTCCCAAGTATCCATTGTGATGACTTCCTGAATGTTCTGTGCCCATTTTATCATACAGTCCTTAACAATTTCTGTTTCTGAGTCAATCTCTATCAATGCAAGATATATCCGTTTGATATGCGCTGGTCCCTGATTTCTAATTTGTTTTACCAGATTTTCATCATCCCTCAAAAAACCAATCTTCTGATCTTCTTTCCACCTGGCTTGTAATTGTCCATATTGAAACCAAGTTTGTACAATCTTTTTTTCTCGTAAAAGATTGTATGACTTCAAACACCATACATTCCTCTCCAAAGTCAAAATTTCCTTATATGTAATCACATCATGTTTAAATCCAACATTTATATTCTCTATTGCGTGTTTGGGTATTGCCCATAACGGTATCTTATAATTTAATTTTTGTCTGTGCTTTTTCCAAACTCTCAACAAAGCATACCTCAAAATATGCATTTTAAAAACATTATCTACCTTTTTGTCATATAGTAAATATGCGTGCCAGCCAAATAACAAGTCATGCCCTTCAAGATTTAAGAGTCTCCCCTGTGTCAAATTAATCCAATCACTTATAGCTGATAATGCAGCAGCTTCATAATATAATTTAAAATTGGGCATTCTTAGACCACCTCTTTCGCGTGTATCCTGCATAATTTTAAATTTGACCCGTGGCCTTTTCCCTGCCCAAACAAATTTATTGATACCCTTCTGCCACTCTGTTGATACACAATCTTTCCCTTATGTTCTATTTTGTCTATATTAGAAACCCTTTGCTTCTTTCTTAACATATATGCTAACCATCTGCCTGGTTTATTGGCATTGCAAAAAGTATTATGCCTTGCAAACCGTAGATTAGTTGCCACCTGATCAGCCATTAACTTGTCAAATTGTCCTCTTAATAACTTAATAGTCTCTTTAATCTTCACGTCCGATGGGTTCAAAATTAAAGCCTTTTCTTTTTCTTTGATCTCTGTCTCTAATTCTTTCCTCCTAAATTCCAAATTGCGTCTATATTTGTTATTAAGATATATCAACACTCCTCTCATATATGCCTTACTAGCATCCCATACCATTTCCATAGGAGTACCCTTATGCATATTCATTTCAAAAAAAACCTTCATCTGTTTCTTACACTCTTCCACATTTTTCTGATTTCTGAACAGATTCTCATTTAAACGCCAGGAACGTCGTTCTCTAATGTCGTTTCCAATCTCCAGCCAAACTGGACTGTGATCAGACATAGTCTTTGAACAAATCTTTATCCTCTTAGTTCTAAAAAAAAGATCATTAGACAATAATATAAAATCAATCCTGGAAAAAGATTGGTGTCTATCAGAAAAAAAAGTATAGTCTCTTTCTTGTAAATTTCTCTCCCTCCAGACATCACGTAATTCCATATCGTCCATCATCTCAAAAAAAGATTTAGGCAATTTAGCATGACTTGGGGTACTTCTGTAGGATCCACTCTTATCCATTTGTACATCCAAAACACCATTCCAGTCTCCCATAAAAATAAAAGATTTGTAATCCAATTGGGTAATCCTGCTGTGTAATAAACTATAAAAGTCAGCTTGCTGTTGATTAGGTGCGTATAATCCAACCAAAAGAGTTCTTTTACCTTCTAATAACAAGTCCACAATAACATATCTTCCTTGTTGATCAGCTTCAATTAATTCTGCCGTGATTGTATTCTTGACATAAATAACCACTCCATTTTTCTTATTAACTGCAGACGCAGTAAATTGTGTACCTAATCTTGAATTTGATAAATACTTTTGGTCCATAACTCTAATATGTGTTTCTTGTAAACAAATAACGTCAGTCTTAAATTGCTTTAAATATTGAAAAATTTTCTTTCTCTTTTGTGGTGAGTTTAATCCATTAACGTTCCAAGTTAAAAACTTAGTCACCATTTCTGGCAACCCGAAGCTTTTGAAGCGCGTCATCCAAAATCCCTTTTACATTTTTAGGTCGCGCTCCTCCCACAGCTTGGCTATAGGTACATTTTGGAAGTTCCACAACAATCTGCTGGTCTAAGTCTTGCTCACGTCTGGCTCTTCTCGAAGCAGCTCGAGTAACCCTCTGATCCTTTGCTTCCTCTATTGTTGAAATTTGAATCACTCCTGGTGCAGTCTCATCTATTTGTGTTCCTTCAGCATCATATGACTTTCCCTCCTTTGTTGGTTCCAGAAGTGGTATGGGGATTGCTTTTAAAACATTGCTATAGAAATCACGTGCCTGCAGGACTGTAGCAAGACGGTATCTGGTATCTTCAAACATTACCACCATACCCACTGGAATCTCCCATCTAAACCTGACATCACGTCGCTTAAGCTCCTGTGCCAGAAATGCAAATTCCTTTCGTTTCCTTAGAATTTTTGGAGGGATCTCTTTCAAAACCAAAACTTCTTGGTCTGCAATCACAAGCTTTGTATTATAAGAAACTTGAATAACTTCATTCCTGATTGCTCTCTTTGTAAAATAAACAACCACATCTCTTGGTAATTTTCTTTGTCTCGCAATCCAGGAGTTAACACGAAAAATTTTGTCTATATCTTCTGCAATTCCTTCAGCTGGCCTTCCCAGCACGTCTTCAAGAGCAACAGAAACTAATTTTCTCAAGTCTTCCTTTAAATTCTCCTTAAGGCCCCTAATCCGCACAGCAAACTCCATTTCATGATATTGTACCAATGTCAGGTCATAATCAATTTTATCCACCACATTTTCAGTCTCTAATATCTTTGCATCCAATTTAATATTATTTTGAGTAAGGTCCTCCACTCTTTCATCAAGGCGCTCAATACATGTCGCCATGCCTTGAAATACATGCAAGATTTCCTCCCTTATTACTGTAAACTTTTCTGTCAGCTTCTCATCCATCTTCTCATCTATCATCACAGCCAAATGCTGTGAATGTTTTTCCAGAGCATCTTCCAAAACTTTTACTGTTAAGACAGGCGAAGGTAAAGATGCAGGAGGTGCTAACACTTGCGCTGTAGATTGCGGCAGAGGGGAAGCCCCCGTAGTTTTAAGAAGTTTAGAAGAAGATTTAGCCGCCATCTTTTCCCTCTTTTGCAACTACGCACTTTCACTTTCTAGGTCTTCTATGTGGATTGAGCCAAAGTTCAAAAGTTCACTTACTCCTTAATCTCTTGCATCGCTCTGCCTGCATTCATAATCTTCCAAAGTCCATTCTTGTAGGCAGGGATGGTTGCGTTCGCCTTGTTCTGCTCCCAGAAAAACGGAGCAGACACGCTGCGCAGCCCGGAGAAATCCAAGCTTCGGGGGGGGCTCAATCTTCCAGCCGCCAGAACTTTAAGTCCTGGCGGCCCCAGAGAGCCCCTCCCCTACTTGGATACTCACCCCCTCCTCTTCTCCCGAGGAGGGGGCTTCCGAACCGCCGAAACAGCTGATCGGCGCTGTTTTCGGCGGTTCTACAAAGCCGCGAAGCTGACAAGCTAAAATCAGCTGTCGGCGGCGGCGCCTTGCCACCCGGAAGTCCTTTTCTTTCTTAAGGCACTAACCAAATCTTTGTAATTGCTTCTTAAATCCAAGAAAAATTTTGGGATATCCTTAAAAAGGACCATCTGTTGCTCTTGGACTTTCAAATTCTTTTGATAGTGAAGTCCCAAAATTTTATCTCTTTGTTCTTTAGTTTGAAAAACCACCATACAATCACTTATAAATTTCAAATCTCTCTTCTTTGGTTTTGCTCCAAATCTATAGGCCTTCACTATTATTGTTTCCAATTCTTCTTTTGTCAGATCCCACGATGCTTCAAATTCCTGGATTACTGTTGCCTTTATCTTGTTCTATTTCGGGAAACCCTCGAATTCTTAAGTTCATTTCCCTCTGCTTCATCTGCAGGAAAGCAATTGCTACCTGGGCTTGGTACTGTTGTCTTTCCAAATCCTGGACACGTCCTATTTCCAATTGAGTAACTCTTGTATCCACTTCTGAAACTTCTGTCTTAACCTGTTGAATTTCCTTATTCAGGAAGCCAATTTCCTTTTTTATCTCTTTAAATTCCTCTGTATGTTTATCCTGTGTCTCTTGCAATCTGTCCTGCCCCTCCTTTAATGTATGTAACATTTTGAGCACTTCCTCTTCAAAGGTTGGGGAGGCAGAGAGTTTCCTTCTTTTTTTTTTTTTTTTATTGAAAAGTTTTTCAGTACATTTTAATTATTACATCCCATCCCCCAACCCTTCCCTCCCTTCCCAACCCTATCCCACCCTCTCACCCTCCCCTTCCCCCCTCCCCCCCCGGACTTCCCAGAGCTAGATACAAGGTATAAAAATAAAGTAACCAATCATAAACTCCCATATACTAACAACAATAAACTATTAAATCTCTCGCACTTTAGCTCTTATAAGTTGACTACAAGCAATATACTTATTCAAATGCTAGATGAAACTTTTTAGTCCCGTATTTATTCTGGATGTAATCAATCCATTTCTTCCACTCCACAATATATCGTTGTTGCGAATGGTCTTTCAAATATGCTGAAATCTTCGCCATTTCCGCCAGGTTGGAAACTTTTAAAGTCCATTCCTCTATAGTCGGCAGTTCTTCCTTCTTCCAGTATTGCCCTATTAAAAGTCTCGCTGCCGTAATTAAGTTCAACATCAGATTAATGTCCAGCACAGTAGTATCAGTAATAATGCCCAATAAAAACAACTGCGGACAAAACTTTATCCTTTTCTTGAATATCTTCTGCATATTCCACCAAATTTTAATCCAAAATACTTTGATCTTTTTACAAGTCCACCATATATGAAAGTACGTTGCATCTTCACCGCCACATCTCCAACATTTAGGCTGATAATTCGGATACATACTTGCTAATTTTTTAGGATCTAAATGCCACCTATAAAACATTTTATAAAAATTCTCTCTTAAGTTTTGAGCTTGCGTAAATTTCACATTTCTCACCCAGATCTTTTCCCAAGTGTCCATTGTGATAACTTCCTGAATATTCTGTGCCCATTTTATCATACAGTCCTTAACAATTTCTGTTTCTGAGTCAATCTCTATCAATGCAAGATATATCCGTTTGATATGCGCTGGTCCCTGATTTCTAATTTGCTTACCAAATTTTCATCATCCATTAAAAAACCAATTTTCTGATCCTCTTTCCACCTGGCTTGTAATTGTCCATATTGAAACCAAGTTTGTACAATCTTTTTTTCTCGTAAAAGGTTATATGACTTCAAACACCACACATTCCTCTCCAAACTCAAAATTTCCTTATATGTAATCACATCATGTTTAAATCCAACATTTATATTCTCTATTGCGTGTTTGGGTATTGCCCATAACGGTATCTTATAATTTAACTTTTGTCTGTGCTTTTTCCAAACTCGCAACAAAGCATACCTCAAAATATGCCTTTTAAACACATTGTCTACCTTTTTGTCATACAATAAATATGCATGCCAACCAAATAACAAATCATGCCCTTCAAGATTTAATAGTCTCCCCTGTGTCAAATTAATCCAATCACTTATAGCTGATAATGCAGCAGCTTCATAATATAATTTAAAATTGGGCATTCTTAGACCACCTCTTTCACGCGTATCCTGCATAATTTTAAATTTAACCCGTGGCCTTTTCCCTGCCCAAACAAATTTATTAATACCCTTCTGCCATTCCTCCAAATTTGAATCCTTTTTGAGAATGGGTATCATTTGAAACAAAAATAAAAATTTTGGCAGAACATTCATTTTTACTGCTGCAATTCTTCCCAATAATGACAATTGTAATTTTTTCCAACTATCCAATTCTTTTTGCACTTTGTTCCATAACTTTTCATAATTATTTTTATATAATTTAACATTTGAGGGTGTTAAATATACCCCCAAATATTTAACCCTTTCAACAATTTCAAATCCAGTTAACCTTTCTAAAGCTACCTTTTGTAATACTGTCATATTTTTAGATAAGATTTTAGTTTTTTGTATGTTAATCTTAAATCCAGAAACTTTCCCATATTGCGATATTAACTCCATCAATTCCATAACAGAATTTTCTGGGTGTGTCAACGTAATAACCAGATCATCCGCAAACGCCCTCAATTTATAATCCTGATCTCTTATTTGAATTCCCTTAATTGTTTCCGAATTCCGTATTTTAATCAGTAATATCTCCAACGTTAAGACAAATAATAAAGGTGATAACGGGCAACCCTGCCTCGTACCCTTTTCAATATTACACATTTCAGTCAAACTATTATTAACAATTATTCGAGCTGTTTGCTTCTGATATAATGCCCTGATTGGTTGTAAAAATTCATCCCCAAAATTCATTTTATCTAATACTTTCAGCAAAAATTTCCAATCCAATTGATCAAAGGCTTTTTCAGCATCCAAAAAGATCAATGCTGCAGAGATCTGGTTATTCCTTTCCAGAAATTCCAACAAATCAACTATATGTCTCACATTATTTTTCATTTGTCTACCACTTATAAACCCAGTTTGATCACCATGAATTACCTGTTGCAATACCCTCATCAGTCTACTAGCTAAAACCTTAGCAAATATCTTGTAGTCTGTATTCAAAAGTGATATTGGCCTATAATTTCTTGCTTGAGTAACATCCTGATCTTCTTTCGGAATTAAAGAAATAAAAGCAGTTTTCCAAGACGGAGGCACTCCTCCCCCTTTTTGAATTGTCTGAAACAGTTCCTTTAATGGCTTTATCATCTCAAACTGTAGATTTTTATAATACGCAGCAGTCAAACCATCCGTGCCTGGCGCTTTACCTACTTTTAACTGTTTGATTGCCAAAAATATTTCTTCCTCAGTTATCAACTGATTCATCTCTTCTTTTTGCTCTTGCGTAAGAACCGGGATGCTAAAGTCTTTTAAATATAAATCAATGTCCATTTCATTAATCTTATCTCTAGCATATAATTTAGAAAAAAAATCAACAAAGGTTTCCTTAATAAGATTCTGTTGATACACAATCTTTCCCTTATGTTCTATTTTGTCTATATTAGAAACCCTTTGCTTCTTCCTTAGCATATAAGCTAACCATCTACCTGGTTTATTGGCATTGCAAAAAGTATTATGCCTTGCAAACCGTAGATTAGTTGCCACCTGATCAGCCATTAACTTGTCAAATTGTCCTCTTAATAACTTAATAGTCTCTTTGATCTTCACATCCGATGGATTCAAAATTAAAGCCTTTTCTTTTTCCTTGATCTCTGTCTCTAATTCTTTCCTCCTAAATTCCAAATTACGTCTATATTTATTGTTAAGATATATCAACACACCTCTCATATACGCCTTACTAGCATCCCATACCATTTCCATAGAGGTACCCTTATGCATATTTGTTTCAAAAAAAACCTTCATCTGTTTTTTACACTCTTCCACATTTTTCTGATTTCTAAACAAATTCTCATTTAAACGCCAGGAACGTCGTTCTCTAATGTCTTTTCCAATCTCTAACCAGACTGGGCTGTGATCAGACATAGTCCTTGAACAAATCTTTATCTTCTTAGTTCTAAAAAAAAGATCATTAGTCAATAATATAAAATCAATCCTGGAAAAAGATTGATGTCTATCAGAAAAAAAAGTATAGTCCCTTTCTTGTGAGTTCCTTTCCCTCCAGACATCACGTAAATCCATATCATCCATCATCTCAAAAAAAGATTTAGGCAGTTTAGCATGACTTGGGATACTTCTATAAGATCCACTCTTATCCATTTGTACGTTCAAAACACCATTCCAGTCTCCCATAAAAATAAAAGATTTGTAATCCAATTGGGTAATCCTGCTGTGTAATAAGCTATAAAAATCAGCTTGCTGTTGATTAGGAGCATATAATCCAACCAAAAGAGTTTTTTTACCTTCTAGTAACAAGTCCACAATAACATATCTTCCTTGTTGATCTGCTTCAATTAACTCTGCTGTAATTGTATTCTTAACATAAATAACCACTCCATTTTTCTTGTTAACTGCAGAAGCAATAAATTGTGTACCTAATCTTGAATTTGATAAATACTTTTGGTCCATAGCTCTAATATGTGTTTCTTGTAAGCAAATAACATCAGTCTTAAATTGCTTTAAATATTGAAAAATTTTCTTTCTCTTCTGTGGTGAATTTAATCCATTGACATTCCAAGTTAAAAACTTAGTCACCATTTCTGGCAACCCGAAGCTTTTGAAGCGCGTCTTCCAGAATCCCCTTTACATTTTTAGGCCGCGCTCCTCCCACAGCTTGGCTATAGGTACAGTTTGGAGGTTCCACAACATTCTGCTGGTCTTGCTCTTGCTCACGTCTGACTCGTCTCGAAGCAGCACGCGTAATCCTCTCGTCTTTTACTTCTTCTGACACTATTGAAATTTGACTCACTCCTGCTGCTTTCTCATCTATCTGTATTCCTTCAGCATCATGAGACTTTCCCTCCTTTGTTGATTCCAGAAGTGGTATGGGGATTGCTTTTAAAACATTGCTATAAAAATCACGTGCCTGCATCACTGTAGCAAGATGGTATCTTGTGTCTTCAAACATTACCACCATACCCACTGGGATCTCCCATCTAAACTTGATATCACGTCGCTTAAGCTCCTGTGCCAGAAATGCAAATTCCTTTCGTTTCCTTAAAATTTTTGGAGGGATCTCTTTTAAAACTAGAACTTCTTGCTCTGCGATCACAAGCTTAGTATTGTAAGAGACTTGAATAACTTCATTCCTGGTTGCTCTCTTTGTAAAATAAACAACCACATCTCTAGGTAACTTCCTTTGTCTCGCAATCCAAGAATTAACACGGAAAATTTTATCTATATCTTCTGCAATTCCTTCAGCTGGTCTTCCCAACACATCTTCCAGAGCAACAGAGACTAATTTCTTCAAATCTTCCTTGAGATTCTCCTTAAGACCCCTAATTCTCACAGCAAACTCCATTTCATGATATTGTACCAATGTCAGGTCATAATCAATTTTATCCACCACATTCTCAGTCTCTAATATCTTTGCATCCAATTTAGTATTATTTTGAGTGAGATCCTCCACTCTTTCGTCAAGGCGCTCAATACATATCGCCATGCCTTGAAATGCAAGCAAGATGTCCTCCCTTATTACTGTAAACTTTTCATCCATAATTTCTGTCAGCTTCTCATCCAACTTTTCATCTATCATCTCAGCTAAATGCTGTGAATGCTTTTCCAAAGCATCTTGCAAAACTTTAACTGTTAAAACAGGCGAAGGTAAAGGTGCAGGAGGTGCTAAAACTTGCGCTGGAGGTTGCGGCAGGGGGGAAGCCCCCGCAGTTTTAGTAAGTTTAGAAGATTTAGCCACCATTTTTTCCCTCTTTTGCAACTACGCACTTTCACTTTCAAAGTCTTCAATGTGGATTGAGCCAAAGATCAAAAGTTCACTTACTCCTTATTCTCTTGCATCGCTCTGCCTGCTTTCATTATCTTCCAAAGTCCATTCTTGTAAGCAGGGATGGTTGTGTTCGCCTTGTTCTGCTCCAAAAATAACGGAGCAGACACGCTGCGCAGCCCGGAGAAATCCAAGCTTCGGGGGGGCTCAATCCTTCAGCCGCCAGAACTTTAAGCCCTGGCGGCCCCAGAGAGCCCTTCCCCTACTTGGATACTCACCCCCTCCTCTTCTCCCGAGGAGGGGGCTTCCGAACCGCCGAAACAGCTGATCGGCGCTGTTTTCGGCGGTTCTACAAAGCCGCGAAGCTGACAAGCTAAAAGCAGCTGTCGGCGGCGGCGCCTTGCCACCCGGAAGTCATTTCCTTCTTGTTTTTGGTGCGGTTGAAGCCTCCGCAGCGATAACAAACTAAAGGCTCAACAGTTTAAGATGTCTAGATCTCTATTTTCTCGATGCAGTCAACCAGTTGCAACAGCCAGAGCACCAGTTCTGCTCAAACAGGCAGTTTTTTTTTTTTAAGTAATTTATGTTACAAAACCGAGGAGAAAGTCAGTATGTAGCAAGTCTGATCCTTAAAGGTTCGATTACAACAGTTCAGACTGTTACGACAGTAACATCAAAAGTTCCAATAGGAAACGAGGATCAAAGACTCCCAATCTCCTTATTGCATCACAATGGAGTCTGCTGCCTGACCAGGTCTCCCTCCCAGGGAGAGAGTCGGCTTGACTTTTATTTATTTTCACAACTTTCACAGGGATTTTATGTCTAAAGAGTCTCTCTCCCCCTTACCCTGCTTCAGGGGAGTTTTGTTGTTGTTTTTTAAACAGAAACTTGGAGGTTTGAAAAGCTCAAGAGTCTTTTTACAGCTGCAGCTTATCAGGCAATTGCTTTCAGTTTTGCCACAGCGGAGAGGGACCGACCTCCGTTTTTAGCTTTCCTTCCGCAATCCAAATAAAGTCCAAATTTTGTTTTAAGATTCTTCTACTCACAGTATTCAACTGTCCAAATTATCTTAATTTCTAACAGAGAAATTGGTCGCTCCACGTCCTTCGGAACTTGCAGCTTCACACACTGAAGATAGCAAAGAAGATTCACAGCATCACGTCTCCCACCCCGCTCTCTTTCAGCAGCCCTTACTAGGGACTACCTAGGAGCAGGGTAGACGTCTAGGGTGCCCGCCGAATCCCACGTCCTCAGAACGCTCGATCTGAGGTTTTTTGGAGTGCCCGCAGCGCTGTTGCGGTGTCCCCCTCCTCCAATGCGTAGGAGATTTCCAGAGCAAGGAACTCTCCCATCCGAAAGAAATGGCGACCAACTGGAAGTCCAGCCAGAGATCATCTAATCCCCCTGACATTGTTTAATAACATTGTAACCTATATGGTTTTTTTATTACTTTTATTTTAGTGTGTTTTGATAATGAGTCTTGATAATTGCATTGAGACTAACTTATGTTAATATTGTCTGATCTAAGAGGGGAGGAGTGTTATGTACTGGGCTCATTAGTAATATCACGTGGGTTGCTGGAGTAGCTAACTGCTCTCCAGCAACCCAGACTACAAGTCTCCAGCGCTACAATTGGCTATCCCTAGGTGGCAATGGTTGCTTCAAACCTATTGGCTGCCGCCTAGGGGCTAGACTATATATTGCAGCTAGTTGCAGCCATTTGCTTAGTACAGTTTCTGCACGAAATAAACTATGAGTTTCCCTGTACTCAATTACCTCGTCTTCATTCCTGCGCCAAAGAACCTGCTACTTAACATTTTAATTCTGTGCTGTTTTAATATTTTAACTATTTTTTTCCTTGTTCAATAACCTGTAAGCTGCCGAGAGTCACCCTGTAGACATAACAATTTAATTATTTTTTTTAAAAAAAAGAAATATTGCCAGGAAGCAAATGATCTCATAATAGTTCTATATGCTGCAAAGATAAATCCATTTTACAGTTGCACTGCTAAATGCAATAGACATTTTTGTTTTTACTAATATATAATTAACAAATTATCTTTCAAAGAATATCTATAGAACAAAATTCTTGAACCCTTTTTCATCAAAGGTCTAGCACATGAAAATGGTACATTCACATGGACTATGTATTCCATGGATCAGCTTTTTATACTGAAGGCTCCAACAATGCTGGAAATTGGGGTGGGCAGCCTAAGATCCTCAAAACAACTATTAAACTATCTTCAAATCTTATAAGCTACTGGCAACAGTGAGTTGAGGCTGACGCTGAAGAGAAAG
This sequence comes from Daboia siamensis, assembly GCA_024449315.1. Taxonomy (NCBI): domain Eukaryota; kingdom Metazoa; phylum Chordata; class Lepidosauria; order Squamata; family Viperidae; genus Daboia; species Daboia siamensis. Next base: position 2,821 of record JAKJMR010013104.1, on the reverse strand, counting down.
TGAAGCCTAAGGACGTATATGGAGGACTAAGAGGTTGCCACATTATCAAGGTGTGGCAAGATAAGGCTGTCAACCAAGAAGACAGCTGGGCCACAGAGAGATCACTTCACATTTCTTGCCTGTCCCTGGTTTCCATCACTGTAAAGTGTTTGATTTCTATGAAAACAGAAGGATCTATGACAGGAAATGCTAACATAAAGCCAGAGTTCCTTCTTGAGGGAGAAATAAATAGAAGAGCTAAAGAGAAATTCAAAAAGCAAACTCCTGAATTTTTTACATCTTTAAAAGTATTTTGCAGCAGTTACATGGCTGTTTTAAACAACTAGACCTGACAAGCATCATTTAGCCAGATTGAAATCAACAAGCCTTTGTCTGTGCAGCCAAAGAAGGGAAGTGACAGAATTGTAGTCAGTTCTAATTTACTGATAAATGAAGTTTTGTGGGGGGAAAATAGCAGTGAAAACACAATGAAGTTTTAAAATGGCATTAAAAAAACAAAAAAGCTATAGAGCCTTCCCCAAAGGACTGACAAAAAATGTGCCCAAGAATAATTAGCTTCATTGAAGGCTCATAATAGTATGCAAAAAAAACAAAACACCCAGGATTTTTCAACAACTGGAAACAAATGATTAGAATATTACTTGTAAAACAAGTTCAAGAAATAGTTTTGAGAATAATAATTAGTACAGTATAAAATTTGTTGATGGCATATTGAGGCATTAAGATTTTTATGTGAAGCCTAGTCATATTCTTCAATAGAAGTAGAAATCAAAAGGTATAGGAAATGGCTGAAACTGGAATTTTATAGTGTCTGGCTGAGAGATGGGAGGCACTGGGCAGGCCATTCAAAGGGAGTTTGACAATAATCTCATCCTATGGTTCTGGGCACAACTTCTGCAGATACCTTATCATGGCTTGCTGAACACCTAGCCTATTTCGAATAAGATTGCTCCTTCAATAATTAGTTATGGAGGGCCAAACAGACTTAGCATGTCTCATAGTAACCTTGTTTGGGGTGAAGTTGAGGTCATTACCCTTTCTGAGATTTGTCTTCTGAATTTTCAGTATCTCAGCAGTCATGCTATCAACGACAGGGAGGAATCATAAATACCAAACTTCATGAGAATGTGATTGTTTCCACAAGTCCTCCTCTAGAGATGACTGGATATGAGTATCTATACCTAAGCTGGATCCGAGGATCAAGCTAGGGATTCTGCTGTTCTACTGTATGTTTAGTTAATTAGATATTCTTTAGTATCATTTTGGGTTGGTGTTAGAGATATGTTGTGCAGGGGACTTCAGTCTCCATAGCTTTGGAGATTGTTCAGGAATTCATTGTCTCCATGACAATCATAGGCTTTTCCTAGTTCCTAAGCATATCGATAGACCTATTTGAATCTTTAGATATGAGTTACATAGATAAAAAGTTGTTGTTAAATTGACAATTGAATCTTTCAGGCAAAAATAAAATAACCAAAATGAAAATTACACAGTGAATACAGTATTTTCAGAGGGTTAGGGTACAATTACTATTTTTTGTCATAGATAGATAAATTATTGAAAAAATAAAATAAAACAGGCTTTATCACTTTATCAACTTTATCACTGGGCTTTTATTTCAACATCTATATTCCTGCAGAAAGAAAACTATGAATATTGGCTAATTAGAGATTAAGCATTAATTCTTGGCAAGTTTTAGAGTCAAGGTAAAAAAAGGAACTTTCTTTTTCACCCTTGAAAGATGGATTACAGAAAGAAAATGATGATTTAACTTTAGAGAAAGAGGTTAAAGTATTTACAACTATTGTGAAGAATATCAAAAGCCACTTCTTCATAACTTGTTTCTTGTCTGTTTTCTTTTTCTTGCACTTTCAGTCTCTCTTTGATTTCTTTCTTTTTCTTTTGTTCCCCTTACTTTATTCTAGTTTTTTAATCTGCCTTTTTAGAAGTTTTAACAGAAATTATATGTAACACCCTGGAAAGCTGTCAAACATAAGAGGTTATGTTTTGACTCTCAGTCCCACGAAAAATGCTGTGATACTACAGAAAAATCTAAATTTGAAGGTAGTGGGGAAGATGTTTTACTTAATGCCGGGGCCAAAGAAGGCATAAATACCTTAAATCAACTGATTTATAATGATTATTTATAAGGAATTTGAGAAATTATGTTGTTACCATGATTTACCCCTCAACATCTGCTTGATAATATATACAGTTGAAAATACTGTCAAAACAATATTAAATGTAATAATTTAATATGTTAATTTCAGAATCATGCTCAATTGCATAATGACTCTGGATGGGTTACTTTAAAAAAGAAAAAGATGAGGAAAGAAAACAGCATATATTAATGAAAAGAGAATATAAACCAACTAGTCCAAATTCCTTACATGAACCTGGAAATATAGATGTATAGGCTTCTTAAGATTCTGGACTTAAAGTGAAATCAAGAATTCAATTTTACATGGAATGAAAAAACAAACCAGCATGAAGGTTATTATTAGTAATATGCATGAAATGCAGAATAAGGAATTGGAATTCCATTCATCATCATCATCATAATAGATGCAAGTTTTAAGAAATGGGAAATATATTTCTTTTGATTTAAGAATAAAGTTAATTTTGTCACAAAATATTATTTAATGTTTTATATAGTTTAGATTTAATAATAAATTTAAAGACTGAATTAATGTAATAATGATATTACATGGAACTTATTTTTTCTTTATTATTAGTGTATATAGGTCACCTCATTGTGTGTGTGTGTGTGTGTGTATATATATATATATATATATATATATATATATATATATATATATAT
>JAKJMR010013087.1:0-10432 GCA_024449315.1 Daboia siamensis | reverse complement strand
CTGAAAATAAAACCCAACTGGATGCTCATAATATTAACCCCCCCCCCCCCCCCAAATTAAGCTCCAGTTAATATCGTCAGCCAGACGGACACATTTAGTACTGTGTTTCCTCGAAAATAAGCCCTACCTGGAAAATAAGCCCTAATGTGTGGTGGGGAGTCAGCTCCTCACAGAAGGAAATATTAAAAAGGGCAGAAAAATATATTTTCTAAAAAGATATTGAAGAACCATATGTATAGAGCTTTAAAAAATGTCATTTTCTGAACCACCTTGTCTTACTTAAACTGAATCCCACTAAAAAAATATTGAAGCTGGATTTTGTTTCCATAAAGAGAAGAATCCAATTGGATTAATCACTGCAATAACTGGAATGAATTCAGCACAACAGGGGAAACAACAGAAAAAGATATTTTCCATACAACATACAGTTAACCTGCAGGACTCACTGCCACAGGGAAGGGAGATGGCCAGTCGCTTAGCAGAGGGAATTGTGTGAAATTCATGGGAGACACAATGTAGAGCAGGGGTCTTCAAACTTGGCCCTTTTATGACTTGTGGACTTCAACTCCCAGAATTCCTCAGCCAGGCCTGGCTGAGGAATTCTGGGAGTTGAAGTCCACAAGTCATAAAAGGGCCAAGTTTGAAGACCCCTGCTCTACATTGTGTCTCCCATGAATTTCACACAATTCCCTCTGCTAAGCGACTGGCCATCTCCCTTCCCTGTGGCAGTGAGTCCTGCAGGTTAACTGTATGTTGTATGGAAAATATCTTTTTCTGTTGTTTCCCCTGTTGTGCTGAATTCATTCCAGTTATTGCAGTGATTAATCCAATTGGATTCTTCTCTTTATGGAAACAAAATCCAGCTTCAATATTTTTTTAGTGGGATTCAGTTTAAGTAAGACAAGGTGGTTCAGAAAATGACATTTTTTAAAGCTCTATACATATGGTTCTTCAATATCTTTTTAGAAAATATATTTTTCTGCCCTTTTTAATATTTCCTTCTGTGAGGAGCTGACTCCCCACCACACATTAGGGCTTATTTTCCAGGTAGGGCTTATTTTCGAGGAAACACAGTACTAAATGTGTCCGTCTGGCTGACGATATTAACTGGAGCTTAATTTGGGGGGTGGGGGGGGGTTAATATTATGAGCATCCAGTTGGGTTTTATTTTCAGGGAAACACTATATAATAGATTCATACAGTTCTACTGATATGTCTGATGGAACGAAATATCTTTCTTAGCTGTTTGAATATGAAGGTAGATAGTGTATAGCAATATCTGAAATACAAGCATGTCATTTTGTTCCTGCAAGGAAAAACAGCATGTTTTTGTAACTCCCTTTCAAACATTAACATTAGATGTTATTTTGCTTGCGGATGTAGCAATATCCCATAATTTAGAAGATCACATTTTAAGATTTAGCGTATCAAATGTCTTTTAAATGGCTGCAGGAAGTCTAATACTAGAAAAGTGTTTTTCATTTTCCTTAACGTCAGTTTCTCTAAAGATATTCAGCAAATATAAAGCAGGATCAGGCGATTTAGATTTAGATTAGATTTAGATAACCTTTATTGTCATTTTTTTTTCCTGTGGGCACAACGGCACACATTAAAAATGAAATTTAGTTGCTTGCTCTCAAAGTGTACGCATACATAACACACATTTAAAACATACTATATACAACATATGTATAGACCAGGGATAGGCAACCTTGGCTCAGGAATTTTGGGAGTTGAAGTCCACGAGTCGTAAAAGAGCCAAGGTTGCCTACCCCTGGTATAGACCTAAAGGTAAAGGTAAAGGTTCCCCTGCACATGCGTGCTAGTCGTTCCCGACTCTAGGAGCCGGTGCTCATCTCCGTTTCAAAGCCGAAGAGCCAGCGCTTGTCCGAGGACGTCTCCATGGTCATGTGGCCGGCATGACTAGATGCCAAAGGCGCACGGAACGCTGTTACCTTCCCACCGGAGTGGTCCCTATTTTTCTACTTGTCGAACTGCTAGGTTGGCAGAAGCTGGGACGAGTAACAGGCGCTCACTCTGTTACACGGCACTCAGGATTCGACCCGCCAAACTGCCGACCTTCTGATCGACAAGCTCAGCGTCTTAACCCACTGAGCCACCGCGTCCCTTAGGTATAGACCTACACCCTTACATATAAGTAACATATAAATATGAATCACTGTCCATCTTGAATACATAATGGAAGGAGAACGCTTTAGAGTTCACAAGGTTAATACTGTATGGAACAAAGCTGTGACTGAATCTGGATGTTCTGCTTCGGATACCACGGAGCCCCCCCCCTCCCAGAAGGTAAAATGGAAAACAGGTCATGAAGAGGGTGTGTAGCGTCCCAGACAATCTTGCGGACCCTGCTCAAGCATCGCTCATGTGTTGTGTCCTGGATGGAAGGGAGGGAACTGTCAAAAAACTTTTCCAGATGGAAAAGTTGCACCCAGCACCCAAAGCCACCATAACTGGACAGGTGGACATTAAGATGGTCCCCTTTTCCTCCATCGTTTAGATAAAAGAGCCCTCGCAATGGGTCCAAGCTGCTCTGTTGCACAATACCATCTATACCTTAGCTTTATGCCTAAGAGCCAGTCTGGTGAAGGAACCAGGGTTAGAAATCAGGAGACAGGAAGTTCTAGTCTCACCTTAGCCAAGAAAGTCAGCTGGGTGACTATGGACTTTTTCTCAGGCCATTTCCACCTCACAGGGTTGTTGTGGGGAAAACAGCAGGAGGAAGGAGTATTAGGCATTTTCACCACTTCGAGTTGTTTATAAAAACCACAGAGCAGGATGTAAATAAATAGAAGTCTAGCTGAAAGACCAAGTTACTTGTTAATGAAACTGTCTGATGCAAGGATAATAATAATAATAACAACAACAATAACAATAACAACAACAATAACAACAACAACCCCCCCAGTGAGGCACTACCTTGACGTGGTTGTGGGGCTTGTGTACTGAGGAAGATGAGAGCTATGCCAGAGGTTCAACCATACTGGACAGGTCTCATCAGAGGAGTCAGACAAAGAGTGTCTCTTCCATAAAAAATATGGTGAGTCGTAAATTTCAGAATGCCATATGGGCTTGGATGTCGCCCGGGTTAACAAGGTCTGCGCTAGATGTTGGAGTTTCTGGATATCTGGTGAAAAATGGGTTACAGGACTCAGGACTGTTGGCTGAGCAACCAGGACCAGCAGCTACTGGAAGAAAAGGTGTTTACCTGTCGCAAATACACAGTGATTGAAAACAAAGAAATAATGATCTGTTATTACAGATCGAGTCCAACAAGAAGAGGATATCTAAAATGAATGCACCAGTTCTGGAAAGAACAACATCCAGAATCAGAAATAACAGAACAGAGACTAGCAGATCAACGCCGATTTATAATACGAAATAAAGTATTCACAGAAACAGAATTGGATGAACTGCAAAGGTTTACCCAGGGCAAAGAAATCAAAGCCTTGCCAGAAGTAATTCAGAATGTAGAGGCAAGCCAGGGGGAGTTGGCAGTGAAGGAATCCAGCAGAGATATACAACTGTTCTCATTTGGAAACCTGGCACCTCTTCCTCAGGAAGAACAAAGCCCTCTAACTAAAGAAATAAAAGAATTGAAACAAAGAATAACTGAGCATCTAGAACAGCACAAAAACAACAGAATAAGGCTGCCTTCATTGAAGCTTGTTCCAAAGAAACAGCTAGCACAAGAATTAAAAGATGCAAATACAGGCTTCCGGTTTGTGTGTGCGGCGCTTTCGGATGCACAGAGAGAGCTCCCTCCCTGCCATCCGATCTTTCTTCATTGGAGGACCCTGAAAAGGGTCGAAAGTCACCCTGGAGGGGCGACCACTGCAATGTGGCCCTCTTGTGATCATGGAAGGGCAGCAGCCCTCTGCCTGAATCCAGAGCAGCTCCTTTTGGCCCAAAGAAAACGAGACCAGCCGTCAACATGGCCGATCATTAAGTGGTTCCCTGCCGAAAGCCAAAGCACCATCTAGCACAATGAAACAATCTGGAGGACTTGGGTGAGACCTTTGCTTTCTTATCCCCCTAACTGCCTGCCTGTGGGACTTTTCTGAAAATTTTCTCCCCCCCCTTTTTTGAAAAAACAGCTTTTGTATATTTGGGGGAATAACATTTTAAGCCTTAAAGCGAAGGGGAAAAAAAACACCATCTGATTAAGCAAAGAAACTAAGCAATCTCATTCCTACCTATTAAAAAGCTCATATTTTTGTGGCGATCTACTACCCTATTTTGTGTTTAAGATGTGAACTAAGGAAAAAAGAATGGACTAATTATATAAAAGCTTTATATTAATTTTTTTTGGGGAAATTTTTTTTACAACTTATTCTATATGCTACTGATGACATCCTGTGGCTAAACCTGGAATTGCAAGTAAATCTTTTGCTTATTCTGACAGCTGACTGAATAACAGAGTTGTCCTTGATATTATCTTCAAAGACAAGTGTGGGAACACCTAGCACTGAAAACAACTTTTAGGAGCATTGGAGGTGGAAAATTACTGACTTCTATTAAAAGTCTTCCATGGAAGACTTAGCTGTAAACACTAATGAAATGGATGACTATATCCCACCACTTAACTACAAATTGATATTGGATACAATCTTGGCTATAACTGAGCAAATTAAAGCCAAATTGCATAATAAACCTGACAACTCAAAGCCATCAGACCAAACTTTGACCTTAAATGATGAACTGACAACCCAAAAACAAACAGAAGAACTGGAAATTAACACTGAAATAGGAGACTTCAAAGAGCAACAAACACAGCCTACAGAGAACTTTGAAGTCCAAACTCCAACTTTAACTACAAAACTTACAGTTCAAAACACAACAACACCCGAAGAAAGAAACATTAAGATCAAAGATATCAAAGGCCTTCAAATACAGTATGTTGAGGATTCAGCTAATCAAATGATAACAACATTAGCTACTACGTTCTACCTAACCCAAATGGAAATGGAACAAGAATTATATCAAACATCAAAAACTGAGCTATTAAAACAATATTTTAATGATTATAAAGGGGACACCAGCTTGGCAAAACTGTCATTTGCATGGTCTCCATGGATTCAAATAAGAGGTAGAGGAAGAAAGTGAGACACATTTGAGAATTTAAAGACACTAAGATGGAAGTCTGATTGGCACAAAAGGAAGGCGAGAGTTAGATTTAAAGATTTAGACTTGTCTTTTTGGGGGGATTTGTAAGGAGAGAACTTAAAAAAATCTTTTTTGATGGACTAAGGGGAATCTTTAAAAAATATAAACTGATTTCATATTTAGGTTTTAGATTTTTAAAGGAAAAAAATTAAGCTTTTAGAATAAAACTTTGAATTTTACTATAGAATTTAGAATCTTATAATATAAGATAGTATTTTAATAAGTGTTGAATGCTTAAGACAAAAAATCTTTTTTAACAATTGGTGATTTGTTAAGATGAAAATGAGAATTTAGTGTTAAATCATAAGAATGATTTGTGATGAACAATGTAAGTTTTGTAGACAAGAGAATTATTCTTTACTGAAATAGGGAATTGTAGGTTACCCAAAAAGTAAGCTTTCTTCTGTATATTATATGCCACTTTAGAGTATTTTATTGCAATTAGGTAAAACTTAAAAACAGGATTTTGATATCTATTAGTCTAATTACATTGAAAACCTTCTTAATTGATTAGGTCACATCTAGAAATGTACTAACTTGATCACTTTGACTATGTGAAAACTAAGGGAATCAGAGAGGGAATCTTTATTGATGCAACCTGAACTATTTACAAACAACTTGTTATTTATTTCTTTTCACTACCCAACCACCATATTGTTCCACAAATACATGTATAAGTAAATATTGAAAAACCAATAAAACTTGAATTAAAAAAAAGATGCAAATACTGCAATATTAAGTATAAGCCCAATTCACTGCAAGAAACAAACCAACTAAGGTACAGCACAGCTGCAGTTATAACTGAATACCTGGGATGCAAAATCAACAAAGAAGAAAAACAAACAATGCATCACAAAAATGGAAGCTTAGACTGGAAAATAAGATCAGCAAGTTAAGATCACACGCAAGCAAGCTAGAACAGATGAAAGAAAAGAAGCTGAAGAACAAGAAGACCAAAGAATATCTAATCAAGAAATACCACTTAGAAACAAGGAAGATCAAGGAAGCGCCGGAAATAATAAAGCTGCAAATAACAGCTGTAGCCAGGAAAATCAGTATATACGAAGCTCGAATTGCAAATTATAGGCAGAACCTCCAATTTCAATCCAATCAGAAACGTTTCTACCAATCCATCAATGGAGAAACTGCAATGAATCAGTCAGTGCCTAACAAGGAAGAAACAGTGCAGTTCTGGAAGCAGATATGGGATAACCAGGGCTTTTTTTCTCATAGAACGCTCAGAACGGCATTCCAGCACCTTTTTAAAAAAAAAAAAAACCTTTTTCACAAGCTGTGCTGCTCCCTCTATTGGCTTTCCAAAGTCCACGAGTCATAAAAGAGCCAAGGTTGCCTACCCCTGGCCTATTGGCTTTCGAAAGCCAATAGGAATTGCTGCTGAGCGCACCAAAAGACCCGGGCAGCAAACGTTGCATAGGCAAGTTTTCTGAAGCAAAGGCAAGAACTTTGCACCCCTCCCTGCTGCCCAACTACACCATCTCAACTAGGTAAGTAAGATATTATTTGCAAATAGGATGCAATAAACAATTTAGGCTGCATTTACATCAGGGCTTTTCAACCTTTTCAGAAATTGTACCACTTTTAGGTACCACCAGTGCTTAAGTTTAAGTTAAGTTTAAGTTTATTAGATTTATATATATATTAGATTTATATATATATATTATATATATATGTAAATTGGTTTTTGCTAACAAAGAATTAAAGGGAGACTGATATGCATTTCAAACTTATTTGTTTTCGTCAGTCAGCCATACCCTTCTGAGATTCGAACCTGGGCTGATTGCACATTAGGCAGTTCTTTTCACCTCTAGGCCACAGATTCTCTCTCACTTTGTTAGCTGAGAAGCAAGGGGGATATGTGTCAAATGCTTGTTAACTCTTTTTAGATTACCTTGCTAGGCCCCAAACATGGGACAAAATATATATAAGATTTTAACAAGGTGTCAAAAACTTGATGACTAAAAAAGGGGGGGTATTTTGGGTTTTATTGGTTAGATTCATTTATTGTTATAGAAATGGCTAGTTTATAATGTTATAGAAAAGTAAAAAGTTGAGGTTCAATGTTAATGCTTCCTTCTACTCCTGCAACAGAGGAAGACAGAGGTCAGTGCCTTTTCTTTTTCCCTTCTTCCCCTCACTTTTCACTTTATCTCTCACCCTTCACTCGCAAAAGCCCCCCCACTCACTCACACTTTGCTCACAAAAGCCTCCAGTCGCTCTCACTCACTCCTCCATCTCTTTCAAAGACACCTCGTTCAGTCTCTCCCCCACTCGCTCCGTCTCTTTCAAAGGTCCCTTGCTCACTCACTCACTTACTTACTGCACCGACGCTTCCAAACACCATTCGCTCGTTCACACACTCACTCCCCCGATGCTTCTAAATGCCATTTGCTCATTCACTTACTGCCCCGTCGCTTCCAAATGCTTCCAAATGCCATTTGCTCATTCACTCACTCACTTACTGCCCCGTCACTTCTAAATGCTTCCAAATGCCACTTGCTCACTCGCTCACTTACTGGGTTTGGAAGCGAATGGGCAGTAAGTGAACGAGTGTCAGGGCTGGAGGCCATCAGCTGTTTGGTGCCAGATACGCCGGGTGGTCTGATGCAGTGCTCCGCAGCCAGGGCATCTTCAGCTGGTGTCAGGGACTGTGCTGGAGACCATCAGCTGTTCAGGGTCGGGGTTCAGAGCAGCTCCAGGTGGAGGCTCAGCACAGGCCGCAGCATGGCAACTGCAAGAAGGGGAATCCCCGTGATGGCTGTGGGGAGGGGAATCCCCATGGCCTGTGGCCCTGAGCTGCAGGGGCAGGGGTGCAAAGGAAGGGCGGCAATGCCGTAGCAAGAGAGAGTTCTTACAGATACTGGCATCGCTCCCAGGGATAGCACCTCTGAGTTCCGGCACCTTTTTTTTTTTCTTTTAGAAAAAAAGCACTGGGGATAAGCCAAAGAAACACAACAAGGATGCGACTTGGTTAAAGGAGGTGGATGCAAATAAAACAGAACTTGAAATGAAAGAACTAGTAATAACAACAAAAATGGTAGAAAAAAGAGCAAGGAAGATCAAGAATTGGTCAGCACCAGGTGAAGATGAACTGCAGGGGTTTGGGTTGAAACATCTAATTGTTATATACCCACTCATTGCCAAGCAGTTCAGTAATATACTACAAGGAGGAGAAATTGAAAAGTGGCTAACAACTGGGAAAACCTACCTAATGATGAAAAATCCAGCAAAAGGGGCAACACCAGGCAACTGCAGGCCAATTACCTGCTTACCAACAACTTTCAAATTGCTAACTGGCGTGGTAGCTGATGCAGTACAACAGCATCTAGTTGAAAACAATCTCTTTCCACCCGAGCAGAAAGGAAACCGCCCCAATAGCAGAGGAACAAAAGATCAACTCCTAATAGACAAAATGATCTTGGAAAACTGCAAGAAAAGGAAGACCAACCTGAATGTGGCATGGATTGACTGCAAAAAGGCATTTGACTGTCTGTCACATGACTGGATAATCAAGTGCCTAGAAATAACAGGAGTGAGTAGAAACATCAGAAAATTTGTGCAAAAATCGATGGCACAATGACACAGTTTGCAGGTCAATGGTGAAAGACTGGGAGAGGTTAATATCAAGAGAGGAATATTTCAAGCAGATTAATTATCACCACTACTATTAGTTATTGCACTGTTTCCTCTGTCAATAATACTGAATAACTCAGGACATGGCTATCAAACATCAAAAACATCTGCCAGACTATCCCACCTCCTTTACATGGATGATCTGAAGCTGTATGGAAAAACATCATCTGAAACAGAATCGCTGCTGAACACCGTATATATAGCCAAGATATTGCAATGGAGTTTGGCTTAGACGTGCCACACTTACTCTCAAACAAGGAAAAATAGTGAAAACTGAAGGAATCAAGATGCCCCACGGAAATAACATTAAAAGTCCAGATGAGGAAAATTACTACAAATACTTGGTATCCTTCAAGCTGACAACATCAAGCACACTGAAGTCAAGAAAAAGATTAGAGGTGAGTACCTCAAGAGAATGAAGAAGATCTTAAAGTCCAAACTCAATGGAGGAAATACTGTGAAGGCAATCAACACATGAGCAATTCCAGTCGTTAGATACACAGCTGGAATAGTGGACTGGACTGAAGCAGAACTAAAAGCAATGGATAGGAAAACCAGAAAAATGATGACAATGAATCATGTCTTTCATCCACACAGTGACATTGACAGACTCTATCTACCAAGGCAAATAGGTGGACGTGGAATGCTGCAAGTACATGAGATGGTTGAAGAAGAAAAAATGGCTTTGGAAGAATATCTGAAGGACAGTAATGAAGATGCACTGAAATTAGTATATCAGGAGGGCTGACAGACTACTGGAGAGACCAAACTGGCCTACAAGAAAAACCAAATGAAGAACAGAATAGAGGCACGGGAAGACAAAGCACTACATGGCCAGTACATTAAAAAAAAATAGCTGGGAAAGCAGATAATAACAAGACCTGCCAATGGCTAAGAGCAGGAAAGTTGAAGAAAGAGACCGAGGGACTAATTCTGGCTGCACAAGACCAAGCCTTAAGGACAAACGCATAGAAAGTCAAAACTGAGAAGACAGCAACAGACAGTAAGTGCCACCTTTGCAAAGAAGCTGAAGAAATAGTGGACCACCTGGTAAGCTGCTGCAAGAAGATCACACAGACTGACTACAAGCAGCGGCATGACAAAGTAGCAACAATGGTGCATTGGAAGATCTGCAAGAAATATCATTTGCCTGTAAGCAAGAACTGGTGGGATCATAAAATAGAGAAAGTCATAGAAAATGATAAAGTTAAACTGCTCTGGGACTTCAGAATTCAAACAGTCAAGCACCTGCAACATAACACCCCGGACTTAACAATTGTCAATAAGAAAGACAAAAAAGTCTGCATGGTGGACATGGAGACAGCAGAATAGACGAGAAAGAACTGGAGAAGATAACAAAATACAAAGACCTACAAATAGAAATAGAAAGACTGTGGCAAAGGCAAGCAAGAGTAGTACCAATAGTAACAGGCCCCTTGGGTGCAATCACAAAACAACTGGAGCACCACTTGAACATCATTGGCATTGAAAAATTTGCCATTAGTCAATTGCAAAAGGCGGTCTTACTAGGAACTGCTTCCATCCTGCGACAAGATCTGTAATACCATCAAACATCCACATCTGCCTATCCCAG
>JAKJMR010013082.1:6620-22998 GCA_024449315.1 Daboia siamensis | reverse complement strand
TAGAGGGGGCTGATAGCACGGAGGCTCAATAGGGTAGAAAGGCTGAAATGAAATAACATTCTCTGGGAGTACCACATCTGATGACATTTTCATATGAATGAATCAGTCAGATTATAGGGACTTAATTTCACAACATACAGTATAACAGTTTGGATGAGCAGAGACTTTTAACTGCAAAAACAGGCTGCAGTGTTTGGCATTTTGGTGTTAAAAACAGTAGCACAGAATCTACCTTGCATTAAGACAAGTAAGAATATTTTTTGCAATTATATACTTACAGTCAAGTGAACGAGTAAGTACACCCCATGTAAAGTTTTTCATTTTTAACACATGTAGACATATTTTATCTTTATTCAAACAATATATCAAAGTGATATAATTGAACAGAAGAACAATGGAAAACTGACTTTGCAATAATTTATTCAACAAAAAATGAACAGATATGCTATTTTCTTCTGTGGAAAAATTAAATACACCTTTGGCTCTAATGCCTGATATTGCTCCCTTTGGAAGAAACAATTTCAAGTATGTGTTTCTTATAACTGTCTACCAGACACTGATTGGGGGGTATTTTTTCCTAGTCTTCCATGCAAATTAATTTTCAGTTGTGCAAAGTTTGAGGGTTTTCTTTTTCTTTTTTTTTTGCATGCACAGCCTGTTTCAAATCATGTCACAGCATCTTGATGGGATTTACATCTGGGTTTTGTCTTTGTCTTGGCCATTCTAGAACTCTACATTTCTTTTTTTTTCAGCCATTCCTTGGTGGGTGTACTGGAATGTTTAATGTCATTGCCATGTTGCAAGATCCACTTTCACTTGTCCTTCAATCTTCTGAAAGAAAGTCTCACATTAACCTCAAGCCCCTCCAGTACAATGAACAATTCATACTGGATTCTATGATGATGAGCTGCCTAGGCCCTGATGCAGCAAAGCCACAGCACATTGTTCCGCAAGTCCTGGTCTTCCTAGGTATTAATGAGCAAACTTTAGTCTTGCCCTGATGATCTTTCTGGACAGCAAAGTTTTCTTCCTGGCACATCTCCTATGTAGATATAATTCCTGTAACTTCTTTCTAATGGTAGACTCATTGACATCATGTTGACTCACTTCAACATCAATAGTGATGACAGCTACCTGTAGTTCATGTGATGAAATTTTGGGGTTCTTAGAGACTTCTTGAGGCATCTTGAGTACTGCTCTCGTGCTGAACTTGGTGGGGTGGCCTGAGCTGGGCAACTGGGCAGTTGTTTGTAATGGTCCCAGTGTAATGACTGATTTTAAATTGTTTGACAATCTTTTTAGATGTACTACAAAATGTAAATTGTGCATTGTGCATTGAGCTGTGGTGGCGCAGTGGTTAGAATACAGTACTGCAGGCTACTTCTGCTAACTGCTGGCTGCCTGCAGTTTGGCAGTTTGATTTTCACCGGCTCAAGGTTGACTAGCCTTCCATCCTTCCAAGGTTGGTAAAATGAGGACCCAGATTGTTGGGGGCAATATGCTGACTCTGTAAACCACTTAGAGAGGGCTGTAAAGCACAGTGAAGTGGTATATAAGTCTAAGTGCTATTGCTATTGTATTTGTTATATCCCCTTTATCAATCTTGTTGAAAAGATGATCAAATATCTGTAAATTGAAATATGTTGAAAAAGTCAAAATTCCAGTGGGGTGTACTTACTTTTTCTCATATCTGTACATTGCAAGAATGTGCAAGATTCAGCAATTCAGGAACAGAGTGTTCTTGAGAATGTCACAGAATCATGCTGAACCCCTCTAAACCATGCCATTCTAGGGGCACTTTGGTGGTTTTCAGAATTCCATGAACCAGGAGGAGACATCTCAAACAAGTTTGGGGAATTTATTTCTAGAAAGTGCTGAACCATGCCCAGAACACCACAGTCTGGAGAGGGAACAGAGTAACAGAGTTCTCCAAAGCATTCCATTCCTGAATCACCAAATAGGGCATATTCTCTATTACATTGCATTCTTCTTTTTCAGTTCCACGAAACCATGTTTTAACAGGCTGATTGGAAGAACAAGGTGCCCATTATTCAGGAATGTCCACTGATTGAGAAATAGAGCACTGTGGAGATGTGTGATGTCATCACAGAAATCATTTATTTTATTTTATTTTATTTATAGGTTACCAAACTCTCAAACAACTCCGAGTGGCTTACCACTAGGAATAAACATATACGAATGGAGAAATGATGGGTATTATGTCACTTGTGTCATTTTATACCATGACACAATTCATTGAAATTGTCATTTGGGTCATTTGTGTAACGGCTGCATTATGCAAATGAGGTAAGTGTCCATTGCATCAAGGTCCAGTAAAATGAAGTTTTGCTATAATTTGTTCCTTTATAATCCCAGGAAGGCTATCTATTATTCTACTTTAAAAAAAACTCCATTTCTACTTCTCCAAGTGCCAAATTTACATACAGAATATGAAAGAAGTGTTTAATAATTACACTGAGGCTCATTCAGCTACATTTTGAGGCAAAGTGTACTTTGGATACTGTTTGTCCTTCAAATATTGCTAAATGCCAACTTGCAGCATCCTTCATCACTGGCCACAGCGTAGGAATGCTAGTAGCTGTATTTCTCATACTTTGGACTACAACTCTCATACATCCTTGCTAGCCTGGTCAGGGATAATAGAAATTGTAGAACACCTAATGATACTAAGATTGTCTATCCCTACAGCTTATTCTTGAAAAAGATCTTGAATTTACTGGACTTATACAACAGGAAAACAGAAGTTAATAAGCATGACAATTTTCTATAGCTTGTTGTTGTTGTTAGCTGCGAAGTCATGTCCGACCCATCGCGACCCCATGGACAACGTTCCTCCAGGCCTTCCTTTCCTCTACCATCTTCTGGAGTCCATTTAAGCTCACGCCTACTGCTTCGGTGACTCCATCCAGCCACCTCATTCTCTGTCATCCCCTTCTTCTATTGCCCTCAATCTTTCCCAGCATTAGGCTCTTCTCCAGTGAGTCCTTCCTTCTCATTAGGTGGCAAAAGTATTTGAGTTTTAGCTTCAGGATCTGGCCTTCTAAAGGGCAGTCAGGGTTGATCTCCTCTAGGACTGAGTGGTTTGATCGCCTTGCAGTCCAAGGGACTCGCAGGAGTCTTCTCCAGCACCATAGTTCAAAGGCCTCAATTCTTTGGCGCTCAGCCTTTTTTATGGTCCAGCTTTCAATGCCATACATTGCAACTGGAAAGACCATAGCCTTGACTATATGCACTTTTGTTGACAGGGTGATGTCTCTGCTTTTTAGTGTGCTGTCTAGGTTTGCCATGGCTTTCCACCCAAGGAGCAAGTGTCTTTTAATTTCTTGGCTACAGTCCCCATCTGCGGTGATCTTGGAGCCCAGGAAAATAAAATCTGTCACTACCTCCATTTCTTCCCCATCTATTTGCCAGGAATTGAGAGGGCCGGATGCCATGATCTTTGTTTTCTTAATGTTAAGTTTCAACCCAAGTTTTGCACTCTCCTTCTTCACCTGCAACAAGAGGATCTTTAGTTCTTCTTCACTTTCTGCCATTAGAGTGGTATCATCTGCATATCTTAGGTTGTTGATATTTCTTCCGGCAATCTTAATTCCAACTTTTGATTCATCTAGCCCTGCCTTTCTCATGATGTGCTCTGCATATAAGTTAAATAGGCAGGGCGACAGTATACAGCCTTGCTGGACTCCTTTCCCAATTTTGAACCAATCAGTGGTTCCGTGTCCAGTTCTCACTGTTGCTTCTTGGCCCACATATAGGTTTCTCAAGAGACAAATAAGAAGTTCTGGTACGCCCATCTCTTTAAGAACTTGCCAGAGTTTGTTATGATCCACACAATCAAAGGCTTTAGCATAGTCAATGAAGCAGAAGTAGATGTTTTTCTGGAACTCTAGCTTTCTCCATGATCCAGCGTATATTGGCAATTTGATCTCTAGTTCCTCTGCCTCTTCAAAATCCTGCCTGTACTTCTGGTAGTTCTTGATCCACATACTGCTGGAGTCTAGCTTGTAGGATTTTAAGCATAACTTTACTAGCGTGAGAAATGAGTGCAATGGTGTGATAGTTTGAACATTCTTTGGCACTGCCTTTCTTTGGAATTGGAATGTAAACTGATCTTCTCCAATCCTGTGGCCACTGTTGAGTTTTCCAAATTTGCTGGCAAATTGAGTGTAGCACTTCTACTTTTAAGATTTTGAATAGCTCAGCTGGAATACTGTCACCTCCACTAGCTTTGTTGTTGCTCAGCTTTTCTAAGGCCCACTTCACATTCTAGGATGTCTGGCTTGAGGTCAGTGACCACCTCATTGTGATTATCAGGGACATTAAGCTCATTCTTGTACAGTTCTTCTGTGTAATTTTTCCACCTCTTCTTAATTTCTTCTGCCTCTGTTAGGTCCCTGCCATTTTGGTCCTTTATCATGACCATTTTTGCATGAAACGTTCCCTTCATCTCTCCAATTTTCTTGAAAAGATCTCTGGTCCACCCTATTCTATTGTTTTCTTCTATTTCTTTGCACTGTTCATTTAAGAAGTCATTCTTATCTCTTCTAGCTATTCTCTGGAATTCTGCATTCAATTGGGAGTATCTTTCTTTTTCTCCCTTGCCTTTCGCTTCCCTCCTTTCCTCAGCTATTTGCAAAGCTTCCTCAGACAGCCATTTTGCTTTCTTGCATTTCTTTTTCTTTGGGATGGTTTTAGTTGTTACCTCTTGTACAATGTTGCGAACCTCTGTCCATAGTTCTTCAGGCACTCTGTCTATCAGATCTAATTCCTTAAATATATTTGTCACCTTTACTGTATATTCAACAGGGATATGATTTAATTCATACCTGAGTGGCCTAGTGCTTTCCCTACTTTCTTCAGTTTAAGCCTAAACTTTGCAAGGAGAAGCTCATGGTCTGAGCCACAGTCAGCTCCTGGTCTTGTTTTTACTGACTGTATAGAGCTTCTCCATCTTTGGCTGCAGAGCATATAGTCAATCTGATTTCTGTGTTGACCATCTGGTGATGTCCATGTGTAGAGCCGTCTCTTGGGTTGTTGGAAAAGAGTGTTTGCTATGACCATCGTATTCTCTTGACAAAATTCTATCAGCCTGTGCCCTGCTTCATGTTGTACTTCAAGGCCAAACTTGCCTGTTATTCTGGTTATCTTTTGGGTTCCTATTTTAGCATTCCAATCCCCCATGATGATAACGACATCATTTTTTGGTGTTAGTTCTATGAGGCTCTGTAGGGCTTCATAGAACCGGTCAATTTCATCCTCTTCAGCACCGGTGGTTGGGGCATAGACTTGGACTACTGTGATATTGAATGGTTTGCCTTGGATTCGAACTGAGATCATTCTGTCATTTTGGGGATTGTATCCCAGTATTGCTTTTCCTACTCTTTTATTGACTATGAAGGCTACTCCATTTCTTCTGAGGGATTCTTGCCCACAGTAGTATACCTGATGGTCATCTGAATTAAATTCACCCATTCCTGTCCATTTTAGTTCACTGATTCCTAAGATGTCGATGTTCAGTCTTGTCATCTCTTTTTTTACCACGTCCAGCTTTCCTTGATTCATGGATCTTACATTCCAGGTTCCTATGGAGAAAAAAATCTTTACAGCATCGGACTTTCCTTTCACCACCAGATACATCCACAGCTGAGCGTCCTTTCGGCTTTGGCCCAGTCACTTCATTCTTTCTGGTGCTACTAGTAGTAGCCCTCTGCTCTTCCCCAGTAGCATATTGGACGCCTTCTGACCTGAGGGGCTCATCTTCCAGCATCATATTGTTTTGCCTTTTGGTACTGTCCATAGGGTTTTCATGGCAAAGATACTGGAGTGGGTTGCCATTTCCTTCTCCAGTGGATCATGTTTTGTCAGAACTCTCTGCTATGACCTGTCTGTCTTGGGTGGCCCTGCATGGCATAGCTCATAGCTTCATTGAATTACGCAAGCCTCTTCGCCACGACAAGGGAGTAATCCATGAAGGGGTCCCCCTTTCCTAGGAAGGGAAAATTGGAAACAGGACCAAAATTGTCCAGGCAGGTGGGATCAAGTGAAGGTTTTTAAGGAGGAGGCAAATCAGGGCCTCCTTAAAAGCCCCTGGAAATGTCCCCTCCTGTAGTGATCACTGCCTGAACCCACCTACTAGTCACCGTCCTGGAGGCTTTCACCATCAAGGAGGAACAAGGATCTAACTGACAGGTGGTGGCACTGGCAGCATCGAGGACCATGTCTGTTTCCTCAGGTCCAACAGGGTCAAAACGTTCCCAGATAGCCAGGCAAGACCTCTTCCCAGGGATCTCATATAGATCTGCTCCACACATAGGATCTATTTGGGAACAAATCCAAGTGATTTTGTCTGTCCAGTGTTGAATAAATTCATCTGCACAGTCCTGAAGATGCTCGCCCAAGATCTCCTGTCCTAGTAGGGACTGGGTGGTTCCAAACAGGGCTGCCAGGCAACACTGCAGATTCAATAAGAGTAGAGAAATAATGCTGTTTCATCGCTCTTACCGCCACAAGATAGGCTTTAATAGCAGCCCTAAGTCATGTCTGGTCGGAGTCATCCTTCGTTTTCCTCCAACGGCACGCTAGGAGTCTCTTAACCCTTTTCAAAACCCACAACTGCTCCATGAACCATGGGGAGAGTTGGGAGTGATGGATCAAGAGAGGCCACACAGGCGCAATCATATCCAAATTCTCGTCCGCCCTTAGATTCCAGGTTGTTACCAAGTATTGATGGGAGAAGATGAACTCAACCCCAGACAGTATGATTTCCATAAAGAATTAATCTGGATTCAGTTGTCAAATAAAGCATGTTGGCTTATGTAGCAGAAGGGACATGCCTGAAGTACTAGAGAGGTACTATCAACTGAAGTGGAACATACTGTCATGGTTCCGATTAATGAGACAGATCAAAGAACACTGCATGATTGATTATTCCAAAAAAGTCTATAATAATCAGAATGGAGCATCAGCACTCATGGATGGATGCCAGAATCTGAATTCTCCTCCCCTTAACTGATCATATCATACAGAATCTCCTTCCCTTAATTACACGTCATGAATTACATTCACCAATTAGTCCAACACATGAAATTTCACTTCCCTTCTGAAGCACGCTCTTATCTTCTCAAAACATCTGGGTTGAATTCCTCCTGTGCTTTAGTGATTCAAAGCCAAACAGTTAAAGCAAAAGGCTGCCTCTTATATTGTCAGTGCAAAAACATGTCAATGTTTGCAGCATTGACACATACACTGTACTGTGTTGTAAATGCTTGTCTGATATATCGATCACATTCCCAGGATATGTTTAGCCACATTGTGATTTTACGTAGCAAATCATGTGAACTCCAATCACAGATCAGACTTCAATTGTTTGATTCTGGTTAATCCAGTATGCCTGGAATTTGCTGGCTTTTAATAGTCAGCACACTCTACCAGAAGGGTTCTTAGTACAGGTGATGCTCAAGTTACAAATGTAATGGAGCCTGCTGGGTAAGATGCGCTGGGTTGGAGAAGTTTATGCTCCAAGCAAAGTTCAACTTTTGAGCATGCGAGCATGCTTTTCCACCCCTTCCTTCTGGATTGGCGTTTGAGGACTTAAAAGGGACATCTCAAGCACGGGAAAATCAGGGAAGTCCAGGCAGTTCAAATGAATAAAAAGGTTTATTGCAAGCTTATACTCTCTACAAGAATCTGAACTACTAATGGTCAAAGCAAATAAGCAGTAGATGAACCACGGGAAGTCAGAAGCAATGGGTCAAGTGAGACTATATAGGCATGATCCTGTCCAAAGCCTCAAGCCGCCCTCAGATTCCATGTTGTTACCAAGACTTCAGCTGTGCAGTACAGCAAAGCCCCCAGGATATCTCCCAGTTCCCTCTGGAACCTATTAGGGTCCATCTGTCGCCGGGGCACACCAACCAAATGGGTCTGGCCTCCCTGTGGAGGGACGTGGCATAAGAGTGTCTCAGGGACACCAGGTTGTAATCTGACCATGACAAGGGGAATAATCTCACATCCCCCCAAAGTTCACATTGCCATTGACCTGACAAAAAGATTATGTCTGGTGTGTGACCACTGTCCCAAGTTGGCCCCATAATGTTCTGGTATAGGCCCATGGCCTCCATGGTGGTCATGAACTCCTGGGCTGCTCTCAAGGCTGAACCCAGGGATGGCAGGTTGAAGTCCCCCAGAACCATAAGCCTGGGAAACTCCATCGCCAGTCCTGATGTTGCAGGGATGTTGCAACACAGCAGGGAGGCTGGTGTACTAGCAACAATCCCAACTGATCCTGTGAGCCCAGCTTCAGAAACATGCTCTTGCAACCAGAAACTTAAGTATCAAGGCCCCTGAAGTCCAAAAGAGACTCTCTGATGACTACTGCCACCCCACCTACCCTCCGTTGGTGTCTTGGCTGGTACCAAACCCTAAACCTGGCTGGACACATCTCCGAGAGGGCTCCCCTCTTCTGGAGTCAGCCAGATCTCAGTGATGTATGCTAGGTTGGCTCGCTCCTCCTCAATGAGATCTTGAATTGGGGGAACCTTGTTGTTAACCAACTTGGCATTCATCAGCAGCAGCCGAACCTCAGGGCCTCCGAGGTTATGCTGTCCAGGAACTGGTAGTGACCTCAGGGAGCCAGAACGCACCACTGATACTACGCATTGGGGGCATCTTCCCCTGTAATGGCCTGCCCCCTGGCTCCCATAGGATCCCATGCCCGTCACTACCCTGATGCATTGTTCTGCCCTACATCCCCCAAAGTGGTCATTCTCCATCCCCCGAAACCCCTTCCTTGAAGAGTACAGTCACACTCATCCATACTCTCATAAATCGTGGGGGGATCGATGAGGGAGGTCAAAGCAAATAGGCAGTAGATAAGAATCAATGGAATTCAAGGCAGGGTGGACGTAGATCTCTTGTGGGTGTGAAGGGACTTGAGACTGAAGATGCGTTTGACCCCTCCCTCGGGCTCAGCCTGGTCATGTCCTACAGAACGTGTGTTTCTCTCTTCCTCAAATGGTGCAAGTGCCTACCTTCCTTAAGGTAAGTAACATGCTTGTGTCTTACCCTGTAAAGCCAGCCCAGCTCCTGTTGCTAGATCACATTGGCAATTTTTCACCACAACTGAGCTGCGCAGAACAGCATACAAAGCCCTTGTTTGTGAATTTTTGAAATACTGCAAAGGGAATACCATACTCATTCTGTTTTGCCCATGTAGGAGACCCCGTCCCTGCAGAGTCTGGCCTCTGCTTTAGAAAAGGTCTTCGTCCAGGAACCCTTTAAATCTGGATTCCCCACAGAGTGAAGGGAAGCAGCTTGGCTCCTCACAAATGTGAAGTCTCCACTTACACGTTGCTCTCTTTCATTTCGGCCAATGGGGCTTTGGGCAGATGCAATAAGAGAAGCCACTAAAACATGGAGTGTCTCTTTCCCCTCCATCGTGACAATGAAGGACGCAGCCAAGCCTAAAGCACACAACTTCTCTACCCCTACAGCTTTAGAAGCATGGAAGCAAAAACGGCTTCATGTTACAAACTTGCTTCTCTCCCAAACTTAGCGATGTACTGTTTGGAAGAGAGAAAAAGGTTTCAGCTTATAAGAGATAGCTACTTCTTTTCCCCAAAAATTAGCTGTGTATGTAATGCCTTGGGAAGGAAGCTAGGGCTTCACCAGCATCTCAGAAAAAGATGGCAGCTTCTGGAACTCTGCCACGTGGCTCAGCAATGGAGCAGCCTGTCCTCCTTCTGTACCCCATCCTATTGAGCTATGGAGTTCTTGGAAAGGTAAGTGAGCAATCAATGATGGGGGTGGTGTGGGGAGAAGGCCCAAGTGGCTGTGAGGACTCCAAATAGTGAGAAGCAGAGTATGGGGTATCTTGGGGTGGGGGGAGGCCTTGGGAGGCCTTGGGAGGCAGAGTCAACCCACCCCTGAGGCACCCCATATTCAACCTAATGACCTGTGTATTCATTTAACAAATACATTGGGGAGCACAGGGATGGGGGCTTGGTCATTTAACATGATTCACTTAACATCCTCTTGACATACAAATGTAATTGGCAGGCTCCATTACATTTGTAACTCAACCCCTGTCATGGTCCGATCATCACCTCCTGCGGTTGGTCTTCCGCTATGCCCCCCCCCCCCCCCCCGCTGCTGGGCTGCGGAACCGACCAGGTGGTTCCGCCCCAGGCGCCTAATGGACCCGGAACGGTTCCAGACGGCGCTTGGGTCTATACCTATCCCCCTCACTCACAGCCCGGTCGACTCCTTGGTGGATGCCTGGGAAAGGGCTGCCACCGAGGCGCTTGACCGTGTTGTACCCTTGCGACCCCTGACCTGGCGCAGATCCCGGTGGGCTCCATGGTTTTCTGTGGAGCTCCGGGAGATGAAGCGTAAGAGACGGGGTCTAGAGAGCTGTTGGAGATCCAGCCGATCCGAATCTGACCAATTGCAGTTAAGAATCTTTATAAGGTCTTATCTTGCAGCGATGAGGACGGCGAAGGCTAATTACTTTGCTGCCCTCATCGCGTCCGCAGATAATCACCCGGCCGCCATGTTTAAGGTGACTCGCTCCCTTCTTAACCAGGAGGTGAGGGAGGATCCCTTACAGGGGCGGGCCGAGGAGTTTAGTCATCATCTGATGGACAAAATTGCTCAGATCTGGGCCAGTTTGGACTCTGACTGGGCAGAGTCCGATGTGGAGGAATTGGACGGTTTTGAGCATGTTATCTGGACTGAGTTCGATCCTGTTTCCCCTGATGATGTGGACAGGATGAGGAGGAGGCTGAGCACCACCACCTGTTTGTTGGACCCGTGCTCCTCCTGGCTGGTTTATGCGGCTCGGGAGGAGACACGAGGCTGGTTCCAGGCAGTAATAACTGCTTCCTTGAAGGAGGGTATCTTCCCCGCCGCCCTGAAGGAGGCGGTGGTGAGACCCCTCCTCAAGAAGCCTGCCCTGGACCCAGCTGTTTTAAATAACTATCATCCGGTCTCCAACCTTCGCTTTTTGGCGAAGGTTGTTGAGAATGTGGTGGCGCATCAGCTTCCTCTGTTCCTGGATGAAACTGATTATCTGGACCCGTACCAATCGGGTTTCAGGCCCGGGCACAGCACGGAGACGGCATTGGTCATGCTGGTGAATGATCTCTGGTGGGCTCGGGACAGGGGATGTTCCTCTGTCCTAGTCTTATTAGATCTCTCAGCGGCTTTTGATACCATTGACCATGGTATCCTACTGCGGCGTCTCAGGGGGTTGGGAGTGGGAGACACTGTTTTGCAGTGGTTCTCCTCCTATCTCCTGGGCCGTTTGCAGTCGGTGTTGACGGGAGGGCAGAGGTCCGCCCTGAGGCCTGTCGTTTGTGGAGTTCCTCAGGGGTCGGTTCTCTCTCCTCTCCTGTTCAACATCTATATGAAGCCGCTGGGTGAGATCATTCATGGTTTCTGGGTGGGGTATCATCAGTATGCTGATGATACCCAACTTATTTTCTCCACCCTGAACCAACCCAGTGATGCCCTCGCTGTGATGTCCCGTTGCCTGGAGGCAGTCCGGGTTTGGATGGGGAGAAATAGGCTTCGTCTCAATCCTGCCAAGACTGAGTGGCTGTGCATACCAGCATCTCGGGTCAACCAGACTATTCCATCTTTAACGATGGGGGGTGAGGTGTTACCCCCCGTTGATAGGGCTCGCAACTTGGGCATCCTCCTGGATTCACGGCTCAATTTTGAAGACCACATGCCTGCTGTGCCAGTTGCGACCCTATCTGGACCGAGATGCCCTACGCACAGTCACTCATGCGCTCGTGACCTCCCATTTAGACTACTGCAACGCTCTCTACATGGGGCTGCCCTTGAGGACCACTCGGAGGCTTCAACTGGTGCAGAATGCGGCCGCGCGAGTTGTGATGGGGGTTTCCCGATACTCCCATGTAACACCTCTACTCCGCGAGCTGCATTGGCTTCCAATTGCCCTTCGGGTGAGATTGAAGGTGCTGGTGATGACCTATAAAGCTCTAAATGGCTTGGGTCTGGGTTATCTGAGGGAACACCTGCTGCCGGCATCAAGCTCCCTTCGTCCTGTGCGCTCCCACAGGGAGGGCCTTCTCAGGATACCGCCGGTTAAGGAATGCCGGTGGGTTATTCCCAGGGGAAGAGCATTTTCTGTGGGTGTGCCAGCCCTATGGAACCAACTCCCAATGGAACTTAGGACTGCCCCCGACCTTCGCTCATTTCGCTGGGACCTGAAAACTTGGCTCTTCGAGCTGTCTGGCCCAGGCTGAGGGGTTTTAATTTTATTGGGTTTTAGTTTAAATTGGGGCCTTGATTTAATTAATTTTAATCTGATTTTAACTTTTGTATGTTTGTTTTTAACTCTCCCTATAAACCGCCCTGAGTCCTACGGGAATAGGGCGGTATATAAATTTAATAAAATAAATAAATAAATAAAAATAAAAGAGGATCCTCTACTCCTGATTTTAAAATAGAGACAAGGTTTAAAGCAAATTTGGTCAAAAACTGTACATGTTTTTAAAAGTTAACAGCTTCATCTTAAATTAGGTTTGGAAATGTATGCTAAATTGCCATTGGGTAACATACAGGAATCACTAGGTCCATCTACTTTGTCACACCCCTTCATTCAGATCTTCTCATTAGGAACCAACTGAAGTTTCTGCATTATCTTTAAAGATAGCTTGATATAAAATATGTTACAGTATTCCATTCCAGATATCATTAAAAATGGATACCTAAAGCAAAGTTCACTTTCTCCAGATGGAGCCACAGACTGCATACCAGCCTAAACTCCTGCAACTAATTCAGCTTATCCAAGTACTGTAAACCGCATGTATTTTTCAAAGGAATTGAAAGCTTTTCAAACAGTACTTGTGAATACCTACCAGAGAAGTTGATTTGCAAACGACAGTAGCTCAGTGGTGCCTGTTAACATCCACTCAGACAATTCAAGTATTCTACAGATTCTCCAGACTACATAAATGGAACTCAGAAGTATAGCTGAGTATCATACACATGCTAATACTGTAATGCTTCAACTCATGATCCAAGATGTTTATCTCCAGCAACGTCATCACTCTTTTGAATGACTCGTCAAATAAAGAGGAGAAACAAGGTTTGGAAGTGGTGCCAATGAGAACCCCTTTTGCTCAAAGTTCAGACCCACCCAGGGACAGAACCTGAACTTACCTCTTTCTAACCCACAACCCAGGTACTTGATACAGGGTAGGCTTCAAAATCTTCATGCCCACAAGAATGGTATCATCTCAAGGTGGTGGAGCAATTTTAGAATGATACAGAAATGGAACCCTTCATAGCCAGACTTCTTAAGTGTAAAGGCTTAAAGAAACTTTTTTATGAGATCAAGTTCCATTAGGAGCTGGTATATATTTGCTATGTTCAGGAAGGGTCCTCTGTCAATTATGCATAAAAGCATTAAATAGAAAACAGTTGCTGAAACAGCATCTGTTAACAATCTTCTTGTGTTTCTGAATTCTGAATTCTAGTTTCTCATCTGGATTTCTCAATTCTGGCTTCCCTCCTGATTACTTTTAAGGCTACTCCTCCAAATCTCTGGTTCTGCCTCTGCTGTTTTGAACTTTGGACAAAGCTTGCCACCTTCTTCTCATTGTAAGAATCTTCTGAATCCCTAGGTTTGCCAGAATCTTGTCTTACTTGCATCCCTTGAACAGGACAAGCAATTTGAGACAGAAGTGAAAAAGCATCACCACTTCTGATACTATTGCCCTGGGAACAACTTTCTGCCTCTTAAATCCAACTTAAGTAATTAATCCAACAATTAATCCATCATAATTAATGGCACCAATTCTGCTGAGAAATCTAGAAGTACCATGTGGATTCCAGTATATTATAAATATTTCCCGTATAATCAATCTACCTGTACATCACAGCTGGAACAGATGAAATGAAGGTGAAACAAATAACTGCCATAGGGTATGATTAGTAATAGAATCTTACTTCTGATTAATTCTATTCATTTTGAGTCTTCTGTCTTACTCCAAACAGAAACCAGGCCCTCAGCAGTTCGACCAGCTAAAACTGCAGAAAAATCCATAACAGACCTCAGAAACCAGTCTCTGAGGGGAAACCATCAATGTTGGTCCCTTATTCCTACTACAAATATTCTGGAAGTTTAAGTCTCTGACAAAAAAAGGAACAAGATAAAAATAAAATACTGAAAGGTAAAAGTATTCATAAACCTTCATACCCTCACCAGGCTTGGTATCCCAGCCCAGTTTTTCTCCTATTGGTGAAAAGATATCACGGATGAATGCCTGAATCTCTTCATAGAAGTCTGTGTGGGACAAGAGAGTTGAGAGAATCCCCAGGTTACAGCTCAGGTATGGATATATCCTTGGTTCAGGTTTCTCTTTGGGCCTCACAGCCGTGAGACCTTGCCTTGACCCTTTCCCGTGCTGCATGGTGTCTGGTACCCGACAGACATGATTTATAGTACCCAATTAGTACCCAAATTCCATTGCTCCTCAAGTTAAGTTTCACTTTCTCTAAGTTAGGATAGATATGATTTATAGTACCCAATTAGCATCCCATTGCTTTGTTCCTTAAGTTAAGTTTTGCTTTCCCTGAGATTAGGTTTTTATTTTGCTGAAGTGTATGATTTCCTGTAAATCAGGTGGTGTTTTGTTAACACGTATGCTCTGACTCACGCTGTTTGGTAATTTTCTATATGCTATCTCTTTTTGCTGTAGTTACCCCTCCCTTTTAAAACTGCCTAATAAAAGAGACTGTTGCGATCTGTTCTGGGGACACAACATCACCCCGGGCACTTCGTGCTCTCTCATCTTGAGAAACTTCTGGTGTGGTGTTTGTTTTTATTTGGCTTCTTTCGTCCTTGCGAGGACCCCCTAAATTGTCTCAGCGAGGGCTGAGACTCGTTCCTGCGGGAACCCAGGACAACATCAACAGGGAACCTCTGACAACGAGTATGTGTTGCAGACTTGCTGCAACACTCAGGTTGCTCCACACAGTATAGTTGGGCTCATTCACAAATGCTTTCATGACTTTTAGAACCTCTACAGTGCTAATAATTCCAGCTCGGGCCTGAAAGAAGAAAAACAAATAAGTTACACTCCAAAGGCAAAGTAAAATGTTCAGTGTTACCAAAAAAAAAAAAAAGCTATCTGGATTTTTCTTCATATGGATAGTAGGAGTACAGTTGGGTCCTTGCTATAGGTTTTACAGAGTGATGTAGAGCAGGGCTTTTCAACCTTTTCACCAATTGTACCACTTTTAGGATATGGCAATATTCGAGTACCACCAGTCGCCTAGCAAGGTGTCAAAAAATTGATGACCCAAAAAAAGAAAAGGAAAAAAATTGATGAAGTACAGGTAGTCCTCAACTTACAACAGTTTGCTTAGTGACTGTTTGAAGTTACAACAGCACTGAAAAAAAGTGACTTATGACCATTTTTCACACTTATGACTGTTGCAGCATCCCCAGGGTCATGTGATTTACATTCGGATGCTTGGCAACTGATTCCTATTTCTGATGGTCACAGTGTCCCAGGGTTATGTGTTCCCCTTTTGCAACCTTTTGAGAAGCAAAGTCAATGGGGAAACCAGAGTCACTTAACAAACATGTTACTATTTAACAACTGCAGTGATTCACTTAACAAATGTGGCAAGAAAAGTTGTAAAAGGGGGCAAAACTCATTTAACAAATTTCTCACCCCTTCTCCTTTTATATTCTCTCCTCTCTCCCCCTCCTCCTTTTATATCAGGGGTGTCAAACTTGATTTCATTGACGGCCGCATCAACATTGTGGTTACTGTCAGGGTGCGTGTGTGTGTCCAGCTCAACATTGCTCAGGTTGGGGGGGTGCCTGTGGGGAGGATCCGGGGGTCTCTAGTACAGGGGGGTGGGACTGTGGTGGATGCCAGGGCATGGTCCACCAGAGGAGCCTTGAGCTCCTGGGGCACCAGGACCCTGCAGCCCAACCCAGTCCAGCCCCACTTGCCCAAGGGGGCATCCGGCTGCACTTACCTCCTCCTCGAGGCTGCTGCTCCTGTGCTTGCTCTCCTTGGCCAGGTTGCTCATGGTGGATGCAGGAGGGCAAAGTGTGTGGGTCAGAGGGAAGCCCATTCCCTCTCCATGCAAGGAGAGCCAGCTTTGTAACCAAATCATCCTTAGCGATAGGATGAGAGACCACCAGGATAGGCCAGGAGGAGGAGGCAAGGGGATGGTGAAAGGGCAGAAGGGCTGCTGTTGGGCAAGTGCTAAGGCAGGATTTCCCTCAGACCCTCCCTCCCTCTCCTTCCAACCTCCTTCCTTCCTTCCTTCCTTCCTTCCTTCCTTCCTTCCTTCCTTCCTTCCT